>CAJNIZ010006484.1:0-16836 GCA_905231905.1 Symbiodinium pilosum
GTGGTGGTGGTGGTGGTGGTTGGTTTCTCGCACCATATTTCCAGGCTTTCTGAAGTACCCCCATGGTCGGGACATTGTCTGTTTGTTGTTGATGTTCATAATACCCGGCTTCCCAGAGCATGTAGCATAATGGCATGTTCGACTAGTCTTATAGCAAGCCTGAGGCCGAAACCCCATATGAGCTATAGTCTAACCTTTTTAAAGGGGGTTAAATAGGGGCCTACATAGTGTTAGTATAGGGCTCATTCAGGGGGATACGAGGAGTTTAGCCTATAGCTCATATGACCCTCAATAACATGGAATCACACTTTTACCTACTTCTGAGGTCCGGGTAGAAATTTGGTCAAACCGTAGACCTTTTCGCAACAAGTGTTTGGCGAGTTCTCGTCGGTCATGGTGATCTCCGCTGTGCACCGCGCAGATTTTGGCTAGTCATGGCTGAGTCGTAGTCACCTGTACAATAACCTCCGTTGAACAATGGACCTCCCCATCACCCAAGATAAGAGATCCCCTAAGAAATCTGAGCTATAGTCTAAACTCCCTAAAGGAGGGTATACGGGGGTTAGATGGGGGAGTAGTATAGGGTCTGCTTCTGTCTCTTTAGTCGCACGACATACGGTACTTGTCCTATATTGGCAATATGTCTCATTACGGGGTGTGTGGTTTGGTTTTTGGAGGAGAGGATTGATGTATAACCCACGTGCAAGATCAACGACGGGGTACACTCGAAGAAAGTCATTTAAATGTATAGTCCCCCTTAAGTAGATAGAATATGGGGTAAGTGGGGATCTTATTATCTTCCCAAAGCCATATTCTATCTACTTAAGGCGGACTATCTAATCCCTAAACCCCCTAAACCCTAAGTAGTAGTTTCCATTTTCTTTTCCATAATCCTAACATAACCCCCCATATTCTATCTACTTAAGGGGGAGTATATCCCCATATAACACTATATAACCCCGATATACTATAGTAGTTTCCGTTTTCTTTTCCATTATTAAGGGGATTATAGTCTGGCTTATCATCCCTAGAATTAATTAAGCTGTTCAACCCTAGGCACAGAACCCTGCACGCCGGTTCTACTTGTCTTTACCTAGTAGTGATAATAGACATAAGAAAACAGGTAATAGTCACAAAGAAGGTTAATAGTAATACATAGTAACAATTTTCATAACTAAGATAATAATAGTCATACCAGTAATATAACTTGCATCTCCCTGAAGGCATGGGCGGAAACACCGAGGCCAGTAGGAGGGAGCCCTTCCACAGACGGTGGTTTAGAGCGCAGGGGTTCGAGGTTTTAGTGTCAGGGTTTGAGGGTTTAGGGCTTTAGGGTTTTTGGCGTCCAGGGCTACAGCTTTAAGGCTTCTAGCCTAGGTTAACAAGTTTTAAGCTGGGGAGTTAAGATCCTGAGGCATCCTAGCTACATCTACGGAGAAACTTGGTCTTTCCTTTGGAGTTCTGAACTTACTTGAGTTGATAAGGCATACCCCTATAAACTGTAAGCCGTAGACCCTAAGCGCTTAACTAGGCCCGTGTAGTATGCTCGATTCTTCCGGTGACAGGTATTCAATCTGCGTTTGTTTCATGGGTTTCCTTACTACCCCGCCCCTATGTTCCCCCTTAGTTAACCTTGATTAGGCCTGATAATCCCTAAATCACCTTGATTAAGGGGGGAACCTGGGGGGTATTATAGAGGGGGGTACTAGGGGAACCTATGACTGCTTTTTGGCTTGGCTCCTTCATCTGCACGGTAACTGTCCCAATGCCATAATTCCTGTTTCCTGTTGTGGAATTGCTGCTAGTGGCCTAGTGTTAAACCAAGATGGGACTCCTTGCGCTGTACTACGCTGCCAACTAAGGTGCACGATGATGCGTTGGCCTTCCTAGTTGGATTGGAATACTTCTCGTTCATGCTGTCAATATGAGGTTACAAGACTTGAGCGGGCTTTTTGTCCAAGATTTTGAGTACGGCATCATTCGCGGGTCTCTCGAAATATTCTCCCAAAAAGTCCTTAGGGAGTCAGCCTACAATTCACTTCAAATCCTGAGATGCCCGCTGCACCCCCTTCAAGCACCATTAAAGACTTTCTGCAACCACGCGCCATGCGCATGCCAGTTGGTGGCAGTTTGCCGACGTGCTTGCCCCGGTCTATGCAAGCATTTTAACTTACGGGTGGCATCAGAGGTGTATATATGATGGGCCCTTGCCGTTTGTAGGGTGGTGATGGGTGCATTTCATGTCCTCTACAGGGACGACCCCCGGATGAAGGGCCCATACTGAGGGCCTATGGCTTCAGGCTTAAGAGAACGGGAGCAGGCAATTGCGGACCTAGAGCCCCGCGGTTCTAAGACCGTCTGGTGTATGAGCTATTGAGGCGTACCAAGGGACCATTGAGAGTGGACATAGGGGCCCCTTTGGTAATTTAGTTTCGTCGTAAATATATTCCTCACAAGCAAAGCATCTCCATCAGTTCTATCTGAACGATCAACCTGAAACCTCATTTTGGCATTACATCATTCTATGCGGAAATATTGACAGTAGCTCATTTGGGAACCGTACGCAGAAGGCTGGATGTCTGAGACTTGTTACGGGGTTGGGGGGGTTATTGGTATTCCTGAGCCCAAAATCCCACAAATTTTATTTTCCCTCCCGATATATGCCCCTTAATATAGCCCCTTAATAAATGCACCTTACTATAGCCCCTTTTGGGGGGGGGTGCATGGCTTGATTCTTAGGGCAGGCTTACACCTCAAACCCTAAGACCCTAAACACCTAAACCCCTAAACCCTAAAGCAGTAAACCCCTAAACCCTAAGCCCTAAACCCTAAGCCCCTAAACCCTAAAGCCGTAAACCCCTGGGATTAGGGGCCCAAGGCATGGACGCCTCACACGGCGGAGCTGCTTACCAACTTCACGGAGCAAGTTGGGCTTAGGGCAAAGGATTTAGGGTTTGCGATTTGGGTTTACTTGCCGGGGGTTTAGTAGGGAATAAGGGAGTATGTTATATTGTACAGAGGGTGTATATTGGGATATTTCCTGATCCCCTACTAAGAACCAGAAAGTCTAGGGCGTGGGGTTTGAGTTTAGGGAACAAAGTGGTACTTTCCCACAATAAGGGGACCCCTATAGACCCAAAAATACTATAGTCCTTATTATGGGGACCTTCCGAAAAAGTACCCCTAATTTTGGGAAGCCCCCAAGTCTAGGGGTGGGGTTTAGGGGTTTAGGGTTTATGGGTTTAGAGTTTAGGGTTTAGGGTTCCTTACGTAGACTTTACTCTCTTGCCCTCACAAAAGCGCAAGATTCTCCACCCTAAACCAATAATCAGAAACCCTGAGTGGTAATCGCCAAACCGCAAAACTGAGATGCTTGTCCCCGCAGCCTACGCCTTGCATCTTAAGCTGTGAGCCCCAAATCGCATATACATGCTTTATGTTGAGTGCCTTAATATCAAACATGCCACAAACACAAACATGTAACTAGATCAGCCCAATGATATTGGTGGACATTTACACTCTCGAGGGTGGACGTCTTTTTTCTAGTCTTCTTTATCGGGAGGAAACCTAAACCCCAAACCCCTCAAACCCCAAGCCCTAAGCCCTAAACCCTTTTCCCTAAATCATGGCCCAAGCCCTACCAGCTTTGGGCGAGGAGCTGTCGCGGAGAGCAACGGAGGCCTGTGACATTGGTGCCGCGTCCCTCAGCCTGGTGTGACAATGCCTGGTTCAGTTCAGGGTTTAGGGTTAGTATTTTATTTGAGGGTGCAATGGTACCCTACATAGAGTAAGAGTATATCCTCCTTTTGGGATATGCTTTTTTATATAAGGAATATAATGCGAGGGCAAACACCGAAACAGCACTACTCATATGAGCCATACTCTAAACTCCATAAAGGGGGTTATACAAGGGATTGTGTAGGGGACTACTGTACTATGGGCGGCTATTCAGGGGGATACTAGGAGTTTCGACCCTAAATCCTAAACTCTAAACCCTAAACCCTAAGGGGATACTGTCCGATCCGGTACGATTTGTAGGAATTGAGATTATACTCTTCGTGTCCAGGTTATTCAGGGTTTAGGGTTTAGGGGAGATTATAGTATTGTTATAATTCTTCATTAAATATCATTGTTTGTACTGGTTTCATTCTTGTTCTTATGATTATTCATTATTTTGAATTATCATTGTTATTGTTGCTATTATTAGTGTTATGCTGCTATGACTTTACGTCATGCAGAGCCCTTAGCAATCACCAGCCCGGAATAAAGACAAATTTGATCGTTTGACAAGCAATGTGTTTTTGGACCTCTGCAGAATCAGCAAGAATGACCCCAAGTTTCTGACAAGTCACTCCAAGTTTTGAGAGAAACGGCACTCTGGCGTAGACAGTTGTTGCAGCATGTACCACGCAAGATATCTGAACAGTCGATGGCCTTTTTTACGTCAGCTCCCATTTGATCAGGATCTGATTAAGTTCGTGGCTTTACATGAGCTATCGTCTGAACTCCTTAAAGGGGGGGTATATAGGGAGATAATATAGGAGAGTATTATGGGGGTTATTGAGGTTAGACTAGGCGTTTAGACTGTGGTTTACATGGGGTTTCTAGTTCCCGTATCCACCCACACTGTCCCGGCATCTCTCGAAACGACCTTGCCCTACTATTGCTACTAGTGCCGCCAGACTTACTGGTTCTAAGTAGGGAAAAAGGGAATATGATGCTTAGAACTTCCAATATACTATAATCCCATATTCCCTACTAAGAACCACTAAGTCGGTCTTCACCTTGATCAACGTCATACATTTCCGTTCCGTGTCGTGCACAGTGCATATCTGCTTTGCCCGTTGCTACACGGTTTTGGTTTTAGGGTGTTGTTTCAACACAAGAAGGGGTCCCAAAGTGGATCCTAGTATGCTATACTTAACCCTTCTCTAAGGGAATCCCTAGAATGGAACCCTGTTTTTTTGAATGCTCCCATGAAACTGGGTCAGAGGAAAATCGGACAGTGTGTTTGCAGGTCAATTTGTTCTTCCTGCACATTCAGGGTGATGCCAAAATGTGTTTGGCAACC
The DNA here is from genome assembly GCA_905231905.1 of Symbiodinium pilosum. NCBI lineage: Eukaryota > Dinophyceae > Suessiales > Symbiodiniaceae > Symbiodinium > Symbiodinium pilosum. Next base: position 5,072 of record CAJNIZ010006484.1, read on the forward strand.
GAAATGCAGCCGGAGATGCAAAGCAAACAGCATGATGACGTGCAACAGATTGAGCGGTCCCTGAACGTGCACTTGAAACGTTCCATAGCGCCAAGCCAGGGCAGAGTAGCTGTAGACGCAACCGGAGCAGGAGCAGCAGCAGCAGGAGGAGGAGGAGGGACAGAAGTAGCGTTCAGTGTTCAGGGTTTAGGGAGGAGCAGTGACAGCTTCACGAGCAAAGAACAAGGCCAGGCGAATGTGGATTTGGCGGACAGTGACAGAGGGCCCCGCATGAATGCACCTGTGCAGGAAGGGGTAATGCGCAGCAAGTTAGCAAACATCTTCTTGAAGGACCCTATTTGTCACTTATGCCCTCTAAACCCTACTATGTAACCGAAATCCTGAGCTGAAGCCAAACAACGCCCACATAAGCCTTATGCCCAGCGACCTCTAATATCAATCCCCGCCACCCCTTGCCATGCCTCATCAAAGCCACAAGGCATGGCATATTGAACTTCAGAGTGTTGGGGGCGGGGGGGGCGGTGTTTAATGTGAGCAGGAAGAAATTTCTCGCTACCATAGAAGCCTAAAACACTACCAATACTCTCATGTTATAATCCTAATCTAGCATACGCATCGCACACTATTCCCCACATTGTTGACTATGGCGGGCCCTACTGTACCTTACTATCCGCACATATGCCCTTATGTAACTCCAGCTTTCATGTCACTAACCTTTTTTTTTTCTCGCATTAGGTTCTCATGCAATGAATTCTTTATCCCTGAAGCCTACAGCCTAATCCCTAGGTTCATCCTACATAATCCCTATATTAATCCTACATGGTCCCTATATTAATCTTACATACAGCGTCAGCCCCAAACTCATAAGTCCTGCAGCCTCTGAGGCCAGTGCTGTCATCAGATGGGCGGAAGCTGCTGAAAAACTTTGTGGGGCTTCAGGCCTCGCAGATCATGTTTACTGGTTGCTGTCAAAGAACTAAAGCGCTTTAACTAAGTTGCCCAGATTTAGAGAGAGAGGGAGAGAGAGAGAGAGAGAGAGAGATATATATATATGTACGTACATACAGAAATAGAGTCTACTTATTCTAGAAACTCTAAGTTCCTGAACAGCAACGAAGTTGAGGGCAGTGGGGCTTAGAATCCTCAAAGCCTGAGCGGCTCGGTCTTCGCGTATAGGGCCTACCCTAAACCCCAACCGCGGACCCTCGAACCCTAAGCCCTGAAACCCTAGACCTTGAAATCGTTAACCCTAAACCCTAAACCTAGTAAGATTCCCATCTGAGTGAAATTTGGAGTCCAGGGGTGCTCAGGAGGCTAGACGTTGGGTTCAGGGGCTTCAAGTTTTGGAGTGAGTTAATAATGGGGCTAACTTGGGTTGCTATATGGGTTATAGGAGTCATAAGTATACTTTGCATGTGCCCCTGACCCTCCAAGTGCTTCCCTAAACCCTAAACCCAAAATCATCTGAATTGTTGGCCTAGGATGTACCTAAGGCCTGAAGGTTCAATCTTTGCGTTTAGGCTTCGGCCCTCACAGTAACTGTCCTTCAAAGGGGCTTGATTACGATTACGTGCTGCTATAACTCCTAGTACCTGTTGTGGTAACTGGAGGGAATTACCTAAGTTCAGGCTGCTCGTTGCCGGTACAGATTTATCTCAGCTGGGGTATCAGGCCATTTCTTCGTGTAGCACGCTTGGCCAGTAGCACTTTGGAAACATGTCCCAAGAGGTGCGGAAAGCTCGTCAGAAGTGGAAGCCAGAAACCCAGATTCTTAACATGTGTTGTTGATGTTTTGGGGTTGAGGGCTGCCATAATGTTCCTGAAGAAGCAGTTCACCTGCCTTCCAACATCACAAGCCTCGTACACTCAGTGGAGGCCATAGGTTCAACATAGCCACTGCAAATGTCCATTACAGTCTTGCGAAATCACGGCTCTGGGCTAGGAATGCTAAATCCAAAGTATTACCAAATGATACCCACGTAATATCCTACAGTCCATTATGCTTACTGTTATAGACAACACTGGTGCTTCATAGCACACGACTTATCCGTAGCCCTCAATCTCTATATCATCCTAGTCTACATTTGATTTCCAGGTCCGTTTCCATTTGATTCTCTACCATTCCCTAAACCCTGAAGCTGGTAGTTTCCATTCTTTTCTATTCCCCGCTAAATCCTAACATGTCCCTATATGTTCCTAGATATCCCATAATCCCCTCCCCCACATATTTAAGGCACCCCGCCAGACCCCAACATTAAATATTCCCGGTTGTGGTATTTTGTAGTATATTGGGAGTGTTTAATGTTAGGGTGGGTGGGGTGGTTTAATATTAGGAGGAGGGGATTACTATTCCTGTGTCCTCAAGAAGCTTGTTTCTTGCCAACCTCCGAGGCCGAAGCGATCCTGTCACGGCTGCTGAAGGTAGCAGCTGAATCGGCGGCTGCAAGGACTGCGCCCAATAAGGGTTTACTCCAGGTGTTACTTAAGACAATTCTCTTCCCAATAAAAAGCGAGCACTCATAAGATTATGATGACGACGTGGAGATGTGGAGCGCCCTGAGTAATCCAGGAGAGACCATTCTGTGGCCCCTCTTTGGTGATTGCAGTCTTACTGCTACCAACACCTTCAACCCTAAACCCTAAGCCCAAAATCTTCATTTGACTGCTGTCTTGCTAGTGAGCGTGAGGTTTCACGAGATCCTGGTTTCTACCGTCGCTAGAAACCGTCGCTAGGTTCAAGGATAAGAAACGAGCTCTACCACGGTCTGTAAAGATTAGGATTTAGGGTTTGGGTCTACAGAGATTACATGCTCCTTTCCCTTGACGAATTATTCGTAGACTTCTACTGTAGTAGAACGCCAATGAACTGTTGAAGATATGGTTTTAGATTAGGGTTTAAAGGGTTGATGGCAAAGAAAGTGCGAAGAAGCTACGAATTGGGTTTAGGGATTAGGTACAGCACGGGCAAGTATGGGCCACTGCTTTCAGTTTGGGAGATTGCAGGTTGAAGTGTGAAGTTGTGCCTTCGACCAGCCTCTTTGCCCAAGCTTGGCGCCTTTCGTCGGTATGTTAAAATGGGATTCCTTGCCAGGCGGGTTTAGGGTTTAGGGTTTTGACACACAGTATATTAATGTAACTGCTGACAACTTAACATCAGCTCAGAAGTTGCACACGGGATCATCCCAACCGTTTCCCCCCATTGCTACTCGCAAAATAGTCGGATGTTGCATAGATTGTTCACATGTGTCCCTCTTGGAGTGCACTTCAGAAATCCGTTTTTTTTGACGGCCCTTGTATGTTTCCCCTGTCGCTTTGGCACTTCAAAACCCCTAAACCCTAAACCCTAAACCATGTCAAGGACCAGCCAGATGCTGGCAACAGCTGAGTTCATTGAGCTCAACGGTGGCAGGCGCAATCAAAACATCGTCCAGGTGAGTTAAGGTTTAGGGTTTAGGGTTTAGGGTTTTTTGAGCGGTGAGTTAAGAAGTTCTTGTGGCAAATTCTTCTAGCTTAGTACCTGGTCAGCCCTCAGGTATCCACATGTGTCACAGGGGTTGGGGGCGGTGGCCCTACCCCAGTAAGCCTTCAACAGAACCTACCCTAAACCCTAAAACCCCGTATAGCCATATATCTGTCCTTTGAAGGAACATGGGGCATCAGAAAGTCTTTCTGATGAGGATCTTCTACTCTACCTGCTTAAGGCTTACCCGTACTTGTGGGACGTCCCAGAAGTATCCCGAATGGATGCGGCCCCTCATCCCTGCACAATCCCAACTGATCAGACCGCTTTTCGTTCCAGCTCCCCTTCCCCGAGAGAAGAAACAGTACTGATGCAAGTTTATACAGTCTATACTGCTGCACCTCAAGTATGCGATGCTAGCCGTGAATCATCTACAACCGGCGGAGTCCTTTCAAATGATACTCACAAGAACACCCTAATAAGCCCTTTCAGAACCCAGACAACTCTATTCTGACCTTCGCCCCTAGATACCTACCTCAACCAAGCTTAAACCCATCCTCCCGGAACTTTGGAAGGCTACCTTTCGCTCGGCTCCTGCGAAGCCTCGCCAGCGGAACGTGCGGTGTCCCAGGTATGTAGGCTCAGTCTGCTGCTACCGCAAAAGGGTTTAGGGCCTGGGGCTTAGGCTTCAGGGCTTAGTGGGGCTTACATTTCCCTTCCTCTAGGGGTTAGGGTCTGGAGATATTACAGCTACTTGATATATGCTGTTGAGCGATGAATTTGCAGTTCTTGCGTGCAAGATACTCGCGGGTTATGAGGCAAAACGGGGCCAACGGCAAGTCTTGGTGAGTATGCAATCACTAAAGGGCGGCAATATAGGCACTGTTCTTGGGGATACGGCAGGGACTGCTGGGGTCCATTCCTTCATTCCCTGCTAGCCACCAATAAAAGGTCCCAGCAAGCCGCTCGTGTACTTTTAAATATGGCGGTCCTGCTTCTGCACAGTCAAACATTCCCTAAAGCTCCATGTAAGTACTATTTATAGGGTTTGGGGCCCAAAGTAGGTACTATTTATAGACTTAGAGCCCCAGGGATTACCTATGAAAAGGAACCTCAAGAGGGATCCCTGATTTTTTGTTGAATTGCCACTTGGGAGTTTCCTCACAGGTTCGCTTTTGTGGGTACGGGTAGACTTGTTGTCCCAGGCCGCTACGATCAGCAGCTGAGACGGTAATTGAGTAGGACCTTCTAGAATTTTCACGGGAAGTCACCCAACAAGGCATTCCATGGTGAAGCTTGTGTATGCAAATTCACCTGAAACGGAGGGTTTTTTTGAGGATCCACTTGCATTTCGACGAGAAGAGTGTCACCTTTTGAACAGGGTCAAGAGGGGGTAGATAGGCCTCCATCATGTGGCCTTCTTTACCCCCAAAAAGACTACGCGAGATACCTTCCACGCCTTGATGAGCCACATAGCCCCTCTTTGAATGGGTTGCTGTTGAGCAACTCAAACTAAGTTACCCTAATGAGTACATACATATATATATATATATACAGAAAGGGATATATATAGTAAATAATAGGGTTTCCCTAATACAGTAACTCACCTTAAGTTCCTTGCCAGCAACCCAGCTTAACGGACCCTATAACTCACTCCCCCTACCCCCCCTATGAGTAGGTAAGCCCTGGTGGCACCCAGGTCCCTCAACATGGTCAACCGATTCCAGGCCCTTCGGCGAGCTACAGTGTTTCAGGTTTAGGGTTTAGGGTTTAGAGTTTAGGGTTTGGATGGGTTTAGGGTTGAGGGTTGAGGGGGTTCAGGCCTATCATACCGTAGTTAGACTGGTGAATTGGGGGTTGTCAAATATGGTCTCGACCTAGTACGCCAATTTCAAGCCATTACAGCATCCCAGTGTCCGTTTCATGTTCCGTGTCCTTTCTCAATTTTATTCTCCACTATAATCCATAACGCTGAAGGTGATGGGAGTTTTGAGCTGGTTCAGGATTTAGGGTTTATAGCCCCCTTGAAGTAGATGGAATATGGCTTTGGGTATATTATAATAAGATCCCCCTATACTCCATATTCTATCTACTTACGGGGGACTATAGAGTTTAGGCCTGCCTCTGGAACTTGGAGATTGCGAGCACGGTTCGGAAATCAGAAGGCACAAATACATAGCCCACAGCCCTACCTAAACCCCAAAAGTATGCAAAATAATAGCCCTAAACCTTCAATAATAGCCACAAAGGGCCATTATTTTACATACTTTTGGGGTTTAGGTACCAGAATCAGTATATTTCTACTACATGCCTACTATATTCTGGGGTTGCCTGCTCGGAGTCCTCATGACAGTCCTTCTAGGCAATGTAATTATGTCGGAGTTGCGTGGGTTGCCAGGTACCCAAAATCATGAATATGTGTATTTCCGGCAAGTGAGGTGTCCCTTTGCACACCCAAAATGCGTAAACCTTTCCTACCAGGCCTCCCGGAAGAGGGCTCCCTAGTTCTGGAATGTCCTCCTATGTGTTACTTGCTTCTTGGGGTGTCTCAGTTTTGGGGGGGCGCCATTGCAGGACGAATTAGCTGTCTTCCATATTGACCCATAGGAGTGACAATGTAAGAGAGTCCTTCGTACAAACAGGTATAACAGGCAGTGTAAAACATTTATGTATATATATATATGTACATACACATATACACGTATCCGTATATATATATATATGCACATGTATAAAGGCTGACCAGAGACTCCTAAGCTGGCAAACCCACTACTCGAATTCTCTCAGCTCTCTATGCCTTAAATGGAGATTTCCAAGGCAGGGGTCCCATATGTACCACCAAACATGGTATAATCCTTGTTCTGGACCCTCTTTGGTTGTTTTTGGAAAACCCAAAGTCCTTAAAGCATACACCCCAAACTCTACATGTAATCCCTAAATCCTGAATTTAGGCCCTCAACCATAAATTTCAGCCCTAAACCCAAAATTTGAACCCTAAATCCTATACAAGCCTTCGGCCCCACGCCGCAAATCATCCTAAACCCCAAACCCTAAACCCTAGACCTCACTGAAGGACGCAGAGCCAGCCCTCCTTGTTCGCTTCTTCTGTGCAGCGGCCCCGACAGCCCATGAGCCACGCGGTTTCGGGTTTACGATTTAGGGATTAGGGTTTAGGGTTTAGGGTAGGGTAAGGGAATATTAGAGTGATAGAGGAAATGTGTAGGGAATGCTAAAAATGAGGAATGTATAGGGCTCAAGGGACATAACCTTAATCATGGAGAATTGAACTTCTGCGGATTATTGACCCTCCAAGTAGGGATATAAACGCAAAAGAGATACCTTCCCCTTTTCCCCTATCAATGCGAATTTCGCAAAGTGTGTGTGTGTGTGGCAAAGAGACAAGTATGCCCCGAACATGTTGGGATCCTTGTTCTAGCAATCCGCGGGAGGCCCGCAACAATCTGAAACACCAGCTCATAATCCCTCACACCCTGTGCCAATGGCACGCTCAAACAGCTAAATCCTGTGCATCCTGATATACCCTGTACATGCTTGTATACGACATTATTTGGTGCTGCACTTGCTGCGGAGACCATGGGTGGCATGAGTGCTTCTGGTCTGCACACGACTTCCGCAAGCTATGTTGATCAAGCCCCTTTTTCTGTCGAACACACTAACTAGGGAACATCATGGTTGAAGTTCTTCTTCGATGCGGTCTGCTCTTCTTGATTTCATTGGGTGGAAGCTTGGGCAAATTCTAGACACAAGTTTATTTCTCGACCAGACAACTTACAAAGAACTACAGAATCAAAAAGACTTTCTTGTTCTGGCCTCATTAAACCAGCTAGAGGAGCGTCGGCGGAACGTTCCCTCATCGATCGCGAGGAAGTTCGTGAAGAGATCGCAGCCCATGTGCAGGAGTCCCACTCCGAACAGGATGGCGGAGAGCATCACGAACCGGGTAAGCACGACATCCGCGTGTATGACGGATATAGGTACAGCGAGCTCCAGCTTGACATCAAACACCCACAAAAGCGCTGGGCAAATCTCATCTGCGCTGAGAACGAAAGGCGCAAGGGCTACACCATGGCGGAGTGGTTCCACTGGTGCAAGGACAAGAGAAACTTTGTGGCAGTTAGCCGAATGGATGCTCAGAGTAGTTCCTACCTAAACCCCAAAAGTATGTAAAATAATGGCCCTAAACCCTTAATTTAATAGTAGCCATAAAGGCCATTCTTTTACATACTTTTGAGATTTAGGTACCAGCCCCAAGACTATAGTTTCCGTTTTTACATTCCCTAAAGCCTGAACTTGAACCCTAAGGAGTAGACCTGCCTTGCCAGTCCTTCAGGATCAATGATCCCTACAACCCACTGTTTCATCTGTAGACTCTCAACTTGCTTGGGGTCAAGGGGTTTGGGTGTGGGGTTTGAGGCCAAATACACGCCAATATTTCAGTATATTTAGTAACAACAGAAAAGAAACCGTAAAATGTCACGGCAAGGAAATCGATGCACGGGAACTGATTCGTGGATGGCCGCCAAGAAGAAGGGCCGCGAAGATCCGGGAGTCTTAGAGGACAGGAGTTCGTTATTCCCCTGCTACCCCACTAGTTTCCCCTTGGTTAAGACTGTCTAAGCATAAAGTATAAGGTAAGGGTTAACCTGGGTGGGGGGTACTACAGGGGGGCGATTAGGAGAACCCATGGAGTTGTACTGGCATACTGTGGGAGCCCGAATAATTGCCAATATTTTTCCACCACAAGCCTTTTTAGCAACAGTGTGATATCCCTAGCACCATTCCAAACATTTAGTAGCCCCGAAGTGGTACCGGCATGCTGTAGGAGCCTGTTTCATCTGAAAAGAGTCCAGGATTTGATCGCAATAGGGTTTCGGGGCTTGTTCTCGTATAGTTATTTCAAGCATTCGTAGTTGTTCAGGCTTCTGCATTACATGATCAGCCGGTTCTTCATGTGCTGGTGTCGTTTTTGAACAGGATTGAAAAAGAAAGTGGTGCTTCTGAACTTTGTCGCTGTGCAATCCTCAGTAGTGACTTCAAACACCTCCTTCATGGCCCTTAGCATCCTTGAAGTATGAACTTCTTAGTCTTACTTAGCCAGTATAAAGAACTTAGACCTTTTTGGGCTTCCTTCTTGAGTCTCTATAATAAAGTTTAAGCTTTTTGAGCCCTGGTTATGTGGGAAGAGAGTAGTAGCTGAGTAGTTGCTCGTGACACTTCTTGATTTCCACTACAACCCTATGTATAGTTACATTTTGGTTATTTTGAGCTGAGGAAACTCAGCAACAACTGTGATTTTAGGGTTCTTCCGAAGCATAATGTTGAAACCTGAAGAGTTGGTGACGCATGCTCCGATCGCCTGGTGATCTCGCGCGTTTTAGTATTTGTTGAAGGGTTCCTTGCCTCCTCCGCTGACCTGAGCAAGCAAGGATCAGTCCGATTCGTCCACGCTTGGCTCCATAGCATCCATGCCCAAATTTGAATAACGTTCGTGTTCCAAGAACATCCGATAACCAGAGCATCCAGCGTGTTGTCATGGAGGAAATGATCGCTCCTTCGCTTGAGTGCGTAGCGAGTCCGCTTGTGTGGACGTGTCTCAATAGTTTGAAGTCTTGAGCTTTTGCGTGCCCAGCACCACTGCATCTGCCATGCCTTGTTGCGCTGTATGCTAGCAGATGTATTTGTGCGTGCCATGCGTGCTGTGATCATGTGGAAGGCAGGAAGCGTGTCCACATGAGCTACATGCTAAGAGCAAGCATTCACTTGCAGGTCTTGAGAAACCTTTCTTGTGCCCACCCGCCCATTTGGGGTGAGGGTGGCCCTGGCTCTAATAAACTGCCCGTAGGCCTGTAGGGGAGAGGAGCGGACAAGAGCTTCTCCACGTCACCACAAGAAACAGAAGGGCCTCGCCTTGTGCGGCGTGTCTTGTGACTTGTAAGCGTAGCCTCTTGTCAGCAGCTCCTTTGGTTAACCACATCTGGAGTGAGCCCCAGTGTCTCCTTAGGCCACGTCAGCTTGGAGTGAATGCCTACACCATAAAAGCATTCGCGTTCCAAGAGCAGTAGACTCTAAGCGAAATGAGCTAGCTGTGCGTTTTGGATGCCCCGCGTTTCATTGGAGGAGGCCAACAAATTAGTACTTTTCGTCCCACCGAATGCAGATAATCATGCCAAAAACTAACTAGTTCACACGGCTTTGCACTTACCCATTTTGCGGCTGGCAATGCTCAAAAACCGCAGTTTCGTGCTTTTTTTGTCTTCTCAGCCACCTAGGCGTCATACGCGCGTGACCTAGATACCAGTATCATGAATTCAGAATTAGGGGCATTTGCCCCATAATGGAGAACCGAATGGAAAAGAACATGCAAAATGAAATGGCAACTGTGATTATATCAGGGTTTACAGGGATAATTGCCAATGTTATGGTCGTAGGATCCTCGAATAATCATGGCACGGGGTACCAAGATGGACCGCAAAATGTTACTGGCAATTGTTTAGGCTTCTGCATCAAATACTGGGATAGAATCCTGATATGTTACCTTCTTCCCTACTAAGCCTAAATCCCAAACCCTAAATCTTATGATGTATCTCTTTGGTTCCCACTGACCCCATAAACCCTAAACCCTAACCCTAAACCCTAAACCCTGAACCCTATCTCTTTCCCACTGACCCCAGAAAGTTTGGAGGATAAGAGGATTCGGGAATGCCGCCCCGCAGACTTCCGATTGGGCCATGATGGCCATTGGTATCTGAGCTACAAAATAAGGTTTATGGTTCTAAGGGTTTAGTTTAGGGTTTAGCGATCTAGGGTTTAAGGGTTTAGGGTTTAGGGCTTGAGGATTCAGAGCGTGTAGGGAGACACCCAAGTTATAATTGAATAATGGAGGATCCCGTGGAAGCTAAAGTGACAATTGAAATTAGGAGTTGGGGATGTTGGGGGTAATATGTAGGTCTGATCAGTGATCAGGGGGTTTGTTTGCGGGTAGTCGGCAGGAGTTAGCGAATGAAAAAGAGCACGGAAGCGACAATATTCATGCGACATATATAGGTGCTCCTCTAGGGATCCCTTCGTTCCCTACTAACTAGCAATCAGTGAATTTTGGAATTTGGCAGGTCCTTGTGTCCAAGTCCTTGCTCTAAAGGCCTTGAGAAAAGGTTCACGTTGTCCTGGATCCCAGCTTGAGTCCATCATGAAGAAACTTGCGATTATGCACTTGGAAAGCCCAGAAAACCTCTTTCCAGCGCATGAACTTCTAGTCCCGGCATTAATTCTTGAGAAGGTTTAGGAGATTGCCTTAAACAATTGCACCGTAACACCTGAAGGCTATACTCCTTAACCCGGAAACCCTACACCTCAACCCCCCCCCCCCCAACACCTGTCTTACTTTCTTACAGTCGTCCTTACATAATCCTAAGCTAACCATTACCATATTCGCCCATTTCATATTAGTAATCACTAAATGTCACTCGCTTTTTGTTGAAGAGTTTTTTGTACGTAGTTCAACAAATATATCATGAGGAGATGATTACTACCCCCAACCCTAGGACTCAACTTGGAGGTCTAATGTTCAGGGTTTAGGGTTTAGGGTTTCGGGGTTTGGCTTACAAGCTTCATATTACTAATCAGCCTCACACGATCCTTACAGAGTTCTATGAAACCTCTATATGGCAACTTCCAAACAGAATAGGGGCACCCCAACATAGACCCCAATCTACTGACCCTGACACTGACACAATCCCGAACGTCCAGGGTCGTCCTGCGTAGCCATGTATGCTTGGCATTCAGGCTGCTCGCCCCAAGCAATCCCCCAGGTTGTTTCCCGGACAGGCTGAAAGAGCAATGCTCCCCCCCAATCTACTATAGTCCTTATTGTGGGGACCCCCCCAAAAGTACCCCTCTTGGGAACTACCATATGGCAGATTCCCAAAATAAAGGGACCCCAATATAGACCCCAAAATAGTACCCTAATTTTGGGAAACCCCCAAATATTCCTAAACCCTAAACCCTAAACCTCAAACCCTAAACCCTAAACCCTAAATATATTCCGTTTCAGGTACCTTTTGGAGGAGTTCCGCGCGCACTTTGACCAGCCAATGGTCCCGGGCATGGGGGAGGCCATCTTCAATCAGGTGCAGGGGCTACGAGGTGTAGGTAGGATTTAATAAAGGGACTCTACTGGGAACCCCAAATAGGGAACCCCAAGAAGATAGCAGGAATATAATGGAATATAAGGACCCTGGTAGGTATATTCCTATTATATACCTACTATATTCTTGGGGTTCCCGGT
>CAJNIZ010006485.1:229-17651 GCA_905231905.1 Symbiodinium pilosum
GGGAGTAGTACAGGGGTTACTAAGGGGGATACTAGGAGAGACCCTATATGAGTGGGTCCGGCAAAGAGCCTTGGGGCCTTTACCTCTGGGGCTGCAATCTCTATGGTTTGGGGTTTAGAGTTTGGGGTTTCGGGTGATGCTACTGGACAGCCCAAGAAACCACACTCCAAGCTCTGTGAACTTGCCAGAATCCATACCCATCCAACCCGGCTACTCCAACCCCAAACCCCCTAATTGATCCTCATCCCGAGAAGTTTACCTAACTCCTTACTATCTGACTATCTCATGCATTCGTTCACTAGCATGACAGCAGTAAGTTGTAGGCTCCAAGGGATCTCAAGTTTAACGTCCATGTTGGGAGTCTTGCTAAGCGACTGACCACCGACCACCAGGCGGCAAATCTTTGTGGACGATGCGCCCTGACGCCGGGTCCTTGTGAGTAGCTTTCACGGTTTACAGTTTGTGGTTTAGGGTTAAAGGTTTAGAGTAACAGTACTTTCTCCTTTTGGTTATAGTTGATCATTCGTTAATAAGCAGTAGATTATCTGAGAAGGTTCAGTAACCAAAAACGCTCAACTGCGTTGCTGCCCAAGCCCTGCATGGGTCCAGCAGTTGACCAATGGGGTCCTGCTTTAATACGAGGATTTGGGCAACCTCAACCCTAAAATCAATTAAGACCCCGCTATATATTGTCATGTTGTTTGTACCTCGTGGCAACGGGAATTTACAATGTCGGCTTACAGCATGTTCATGGAGATCCAGATTTAAATTAACCTCAACCCTATTCGTAAACCGTATACCGCACAAACCTTCGAACCCTGGAGCCCGAACAATCTCAACCCTAAACCATTACAGGCCCTCAAGCGGCTTCTCATACATCACCCAAAAAGCAACCTACGAGTCCTGGGCTTTTTTACCTTGGTCCGCTGTACGTCGAAGCCTCGCTGGCCCATGCATTGGCTCCAGCCTTACAGCACGTAAACGAAACATATGGTGGTTGCAAAGCACCCCCTATAGCAGTTCCCAGCAATTCTATGTGTAGCCGTATTATGCCCTGAATAAGGGCCCTGCATATAATTTACTAAAAGGTGGGGGGAAGTAGACAAAGACATGGAGAGATGCCAACTCCAAACTTGCCCTTGCCCCGTGTTATTGCTGCCATCACTATTGCTGCAACTTTTATAGCTAGTTGTAGTACAAGAATTACTGTTTTCTCTGAAATCACTATTGCTATCATAGTTTATTACTAGATATAGTACAAATATGCTTTCTGTTCTGAACGGTTAAGTTATAGCCATGTTATAAGTTATGACCTAACAGCCCCCAACGTGGCCACTATAGGAAACTATAGCAGCGAAATCCCCAAACCCTAAATCCCTAAACCCTAAACCTAAACCGTTAACCTTAACGGCGTGGGTGATTTGCGCAAGAACTTGGTAGCCATGGCCGGCCTCGAAAGCAGCCCTGGGTTGGGGACCTTTTGCATGGTGGCCTTAGTGGTTTGGGGTTGTAGGGTTTAGGGGGTTTAACGGGATTTAGGGTTCAGGGTTTTAGGGGCTTAGGGTCTGGGACTAAGAATTTTAGGTCTGGAAATAGGGTTTAGGATTTGGGATTTAAGCTTCAATCTTTAGGGTTTTGGACTTAGGGCTTTGGGTTTGGGATGTAGGGTTTTAGATGTGGGGCTTGGGTTGTAATTCGGATTTGTGGCTTAGGATTTAATGTGATTAGGCTATAGGACTTAGGGTTTAGGATTGAGAGTTTGGAGTTAAGGATTTAGGGTTTAGGAGTTCCAGATGTGGGATTCAGGGCTTAACACATAGGAGTTTAGGAGTTCAGGGTTGAGGAGTTTACTAGGGTGTAGGGGTTAGGATTTAGGAGTCTAGGATTTAGGCTTTAGGGTTCACTATCTAGCGGGCTTAGGGTTTGGGGCTTAGGGTTCGAGATCCCCGGCCGGCAGCTTTCCGAGTCCTTTGTGCAAAGGGTTGTAGATCGGTGTTCTTAAGTAAGGAAGGGGAGAACGGAAATTCAGTGGTACATTATTTGGGTTTAGGGGTTCAGGGAAGCCCTATGCCCTGTAAAAAGGATGGAACAGAGCTTGAAAATGGAAGCTACCAGTACTGTAATATTTAAAGGTTTCTAGGAGGAGCTTAAGGTTCCTAGGGAGCTTTAGGGTTTAGGATAAGTTTCAAACCATATCTAGGGATTGTTCGTACAATTCTAGGGACAGTCCGTAATCAGGGGGTAGGACTGAGTACTTGGGGCCACTAAGGAGGTTCTAAGGGTTACAGATGGGAGTTTTTAGGACAAGATCATGTGGGAGGGTGTGCCGCCCCAGTTATGGAGCGCGTGATCGGTATGGCTGATGATTCTCCTACATGTTCTGGGGATGCGCAAGTTACATGTTGAATGAAAGTTGCCATCTTCAGGCTAGGGTGCTTCTCATAATTCTAGGCCTTTACTACAGGGACAGAGGACTGCAGACCGCCAGTTCCCAAGCTCTATGTGAGTTTGGGCAAGGTGGATACTAGGGGCTTTGCTACATAAGGGATCACAATTGAAAACGGCCCGTCGTAGTACAGTTGATGCAGGTTAAGTCTGGCATAGTATAGCACATCGTATATCATACCGTGTGGTATATCTGTATACAACAACCTACCTAGTCAAGGATGTATAATATTACTTGGAGGTTCATGGGACCTACTAACTCCTTATACCTTGGCTTACATCCCTACATATATCCTATAGACTTACATAGGTGAACCCAAAGGTAAGTAGACACCAAGTCCCATGAACCTTAGACACTAAACCCTAAACCCTAAACCCCAAGTCCCATGAAACTTAAACCCTATACCCTAAACCCTATACGCTGAACCCCAAACCCTAAATCCTAAACCCGATATGCCAAAGCGTTAACCCCATCCCCTAAACCCTAAACCCTACGCTCCTTATAGAAATCCCGTGCTTTGGGAGAGGACGCCGGGGCGGCGGCGAAGTGAGGTTGGGCTGCGGCCTCCGCAGCTGGACCAGGCCCGGGGATCTGAGCTTTTTAGGGGTTTGGGGGGTGGTTATAGGATTTATATAGGGGTTCATCTAGGGTTTCTATAGGGTTTATATAAGGATTATATAGGGTATGGGGTTTGTTTAGGGGTTATATAGGGTTTATAGGGGTTTATAACCCTAAATGCTAAACCCTAAACACTAAAGCCTGAAGCCTAAACCCTGAACCCTGTAAACCCTAAACCCTGTGAACCCTAAACCCAACCCTAGACCCTAAAGCCCTAAGCCCTGAACCTTGAACCCCGAACCCTAAAACCTAAAGTTCCCCAAAAATGGCTAAGCCCCATAAACCCTATAAACCCTAAACCCCAAATCCGAAACCCCAAAATGGCCAAACCAGGACTTGGGCCTCGGGTCTCCGTCCTTCTCGCCGCTGCAGCGCTTGCGGCCGGGTCCCACCTTCCAGCCGCCGCCGGATTCGGTTTCGGGGTGTTTTGGGGGGGGTGGGGGTTAGGGTTTAGGATTTAGGGTTCAGGGTTTAGGGTGGGGTGTCTGGGGTTTAGGTTTGGGGGCGGGCTTTGTTTAGGGTTTTGGGGTGGTTTGGGGTTTGGGATTCGGGGAGTGTAGGATTTGGTTTTGGAGGTTTGGGCTTCGGGGTTTGGGCTCTGGGGTTCAGGGTTTGCAGCTTAGTTAAGGGCATTTATGGGTTCGGGGTATGTAGGTTCTTTTGGGACCGGAGACTATGGTTCAGAGGCCCGGGTTGCTGGAGCTTTGGGATATGCATGTCGGGTGTCTACAGGTTTGGGAGATTTTGCTGCTTGCGCAGGTTTCTGCACTGCTGTCGGAGGGGAAAATGCATAGGCATGTTGAGGACCCAGAGCATAGGTGGAAGAGTTTAGGATTGAAATCAAGTCGCATTGGAGTTGCAGCTCCTGAGGAGTTGTGGGGTACAGGCCTGTGATAGTTCCCTCTTGCCATTCCTTCAAGCTTAGAACTCTCAGCTCTAGCCCTAAAATCGCTTGCACCCGAAAAGCCTCAACTTTAACCTGAACCTTAGATTGAACCTAATCCCCACATCCCCAAACCCTAAGCCCTAAAACCTACACAGCTGAGTCCTCGGCGCTCAGCGCTGGGTGGGTCCAGGGGCTGGCGGCCGCGCACGGATCCCGCCGGCGAGGCGGGATCTGTCAGAGGATGGAGGATATTTTGTTCAGAGCTTAGGGTTTAGGGTTTAGGGTTTGCAGTCCCAAACATCACAGAAAGGGGTCTATAGTGGGGTCCCCCTTTACAAGGGGTCACGGAGGTTATATCGGCTTTAAGATTTTGGGTTTAGGGGTTCCCCTAAATTTGGGGGTATCTGTTTCGGGGGTCCACATGATAAGAATTATTGTATTTTGGAGTCTGTTTTGGGAAACTAGCACGTAGGATCCCCAAGCATCTAGCAGTTCCTACGGTATGACAAATACAGGGTGATGCAAGATTTCCTCCATCCGCATTTCCTCATCCTAAACCCTAAGGTTGGAGTTCTGTTTGGAAGAGAGGGTTTGGGGCTAATAGGTTTCGGGGCCTCTTGGGTCGGCATGGTAGAAGTGTATAGTCTCCATCAAGTAGATAGAATATGGAGTTGCCCAACATCTTCCCCGTATACCTCATAGTCTATCTGCTTAAGGGGCCTATAAATTGAGGGGAGTGCTGCTATTAGCCATTTGTGTGATCCAATGCGTGTTTGCCGGTTTTGACTGAGCTGCAACGTGCGCAAAGCGTTTGCGCAGAGACCTGCATCGAAACAGGGAGCAGGCAGGCAGGCAGGCAGGCAGGCAGGCAGGCAGGCAGGGAGGCAGGGTTCAGGGAGTGTGGGCTCGAGATCCAGAGCGCGGGGCTGAGTGGAAGGGTCTCCTCTGGAGTTCCATGTCAGTTTGGGGGAGCGCAGCTGTTTGTAGCTTGCTAGCCAAAAGCCGCCAAGTGGAGGTCGACCAGGACTCCAGCATGGGCGAGGACATGATGGTTACCGTGAGCTCCTGGGCCGCAGTCCTGTAGCTAGGTAGGGTTTTCCCAAAATTAGGGGTACCTTTTTAGGGGTCCCCCCCTATTTAGGCAAACTACCAGGTAGGAAAAGCACCCAAGTCATGAGCAGCTTATCGTTCAGATTCCCTAATAGTGTTGATTCATAGAAGACAGGACGTTTCATAACGCGGTTGTAGAGTTGTTGCCGACTGACATGGTCTTCCAGGCCTTGCGGAGTGAATTGGCCTCCAGAACAACTGTCAGCCAACAATAACGGGTTTTCGGGGACTAGTTCAGAGTTCAGGAGCTTAGACTGCAAGCCAGAAGTTCATAGACTGGGCAATTTAAAGCAACCTCACCCGACCTGACCCTAAACGGTGGTTCATGTAGGGAATAGTACCAAAATAACCTTAAATTGGGGAGTGGAATTGTTGTAAATTACCCTGGTTCGCGGAAGGGCATCAAAGCTCCACGCTCCACCAAGGATCTTCGCCGCTTCCTGAGCGGCGACCCAGTGCCGAGTTGCGCATGGCCGAGATCGAAGGCTTCAATCCAAGGGTTAGGGGTTTATAGTCCCCCTTAAGCAGATAGAATATAGGGTTTAGGATTTAGGATTCAGGGTTTGGGGTTTAGGGATTAGGGTTAAGGGTTTAAGGAAAAGTAGATAGTATGATAGAATATCGATTTGGGTATGTTACAATAAGATCCCCATATACCCCATATTCTGCTTTAGCGGGACTAGGGTTTAGGGTCATAACTGGATCCATGTTAGGGATTCTTTATACATTTTGGGGTATGGGGTTCTCTATATTTCTGTACCAAGGATCTTTGTTCTTCCTAGGGTAATGTGGGCTAAGGTCATTAAGGTTTCACTCGAACCGTTGCAGCTTACGGAAGTTTGGGGCTTTGTGGAGGCATTCCTGGGGGAAGATTGCGTAAAGGTTGTACGCAGATACATACTTCTGAGCCCCAAGCGAGGCAAGAGTAGTCAATGCTTCCCAGGACTTCCGCCACTCAGGGTGTTTTTAAGTTGAAGGAGATGTACAAGAATTACCAGGAGACCAGAACAAACACCATGCAGCTTCCAGACAGAAGGGCATTCCCCAAACAACTTGACATTCCTTAAATACCATTCCTTAAATACCCACCACGACCTGGCGATCTGGTTGAGAGAGCATTTCATGCGAACTGCACCCCGACTTCCTGCAACTCTTCACCATAGATCATGGACAACTGGATCTTCAGAAACCTCCCTAAAGGGCCTTACAAGCCTGAATCTCTAAACTCGTAGATTTGCTGCCCCAGAGGCTTGCAGAAGGCATTGGCATCGGAGGAAGGACGGCACTGCCGGGAACATTTCGCCGTTCGCCGGAGGCGCTCAAGCTACTGCTCTGGTTGTAAGTGGGGAATACAGGAATGGAACTGGGTAGGCCCCTGGGATATTTAATAAGGGACCCTATATACTAATATTTTTCAAAGGGCTTTAGGGGCCAACCCAGGGAAAAGAGCATGGAAAGTATTACATTACTAGAAACTTTATTGTGGCTACTATAGGAATTCATTCCTCCATTCCCTACTACCTCGGTGGGCCACGGAGGTTTCCTCTTGGAAACGATGATAATCTTTCTCCCCTAAGAGGAAACGACGCCCCCCTCCCCTCCTAATATCAATTATAATCCGGTGCCTGAAAAATCTTAATATTGCGGAGATTAGTTATTGAAAGATTGCAATAGGGCTGCCTTTAGAACTTTCTGAACTCCATGGGAAATCAATAATTCACGAATTACACCAAGTAGTCAGATACATTATTTACTGATGGAAGATCTAATTGAGATTCTAAGCACTTAGGGCGAGAGAGAGCGAGAGCGAGAGCGAGAGAGAGAGAGAGAGAGTAACAGAGAGAGACCCTGGAGCCTGGAGGTTGCATCAGCTTCAGACAGCCCAGGCGCGCGCGACAGAAGGCCCACCCCCCAGCGTGAACTTTCAGGGGCATATCAGGGCCTAGCCAACTTTCAGGGGCATATCAGGGCCTAGGGCCTAAACCCTAAGCCCTAGGTAGGGGGCATGCAAAGTACAAGCCACGTTTGGAATATAGGACATACTCGTGCGCAGGCTCTGAGAGCACCTTCAAGGCAAACCTGTGCTGGCTGCGCCAACATGGCCTACTGTTGTGGGTGCGACTAAAATTAACGTATCAACTGTGGCAGCTGCCCAGGTGGGAGCAGGCTGATTACAAAGAGAGGCTGGAGAAAGGAAGTTGCAGACATAGGATTGCCATCGCAGTTCACGGATTCCGGTTTAGGTAGGGCTTTTCGCTGGTTAGTTCACAATGCGGACGCAAGACGGTGCTTGCACCACAACATAGGGGGCTAGGAACCCTTCCCCACCGTAGAACCTTGAACAGTACAATCTCAACAGTAAACCCCACACAACCTACGCCCTAAACCCTTTCCCCGCAGCATCATCAGTTTGGGCACCATTTGCACACACACCGTGCTTCGAAAACTGAAGGTCTGGCGACCGATTCCTCAGCCTCCGGGCCAATGTGGCTTGGATAGCGGTTTAGGGTTTAGGATTTAGGGTCTAGGATTTAGGGTTTAGGATTTAGGGTTTAGGGTTTAGGAACATCAGGGGTCCCTTTTTTTCGGGAGCGCTTTAAGCAGGACTATGGTGTGCGGTGTCCATATTGCGGACTCTTATTTATTCTGCACTCAGGGAATCCCCCCAGACAGGAGAAAGCTCAGAAGGATTCCTTCGAAGTGGATTATACGAACGAAGCCAGGGTGCTTAGAGGGTCTGTCCTATTTGGGAGTCTCAGCCCTATAATCCCCCTGAAGTAGATTGAATATGGGGTATATGGGGATCTTATTATCATATACCCAAAGCCATATTCTATCTACTTGAGGGGGACTATAAACTCTAAACTTCTTTTTTGACACTGCCACTGCCGGGTTCTGTCTGAACATTTGGGGTATCCCAGTAAATGCCGTGTCCACGACGTAGCTGAAAAAAGCAACGTCTTATGCTCATTGTTAAGCAAACCCTCCTTTCGGATCTTCTGGCCGCTACAAGCTCCAAACTCCAAGGCCACTAGTCCAAAGTTGCCCGTTAAGCAGTTAAGTCAGTTGACTCTAACTACAGCTTAAGGGCCCTAAACTCACAAGCCCCAAACTCCCAAAATTATCAAGTTCTATTCTAATTTCTACATTGTTACGTTGCCCCAAACCCTAAACCCTAAACTGTAAGCCTAAATCCCTAAACCCTAAATCCCAAACCCTAAAAACATGATCCTGCGCCGTAGCAGAAGGTTAGAGGAGGCCCTTCGCAGCAGCCGACGAAGCGAGGGCGTCACGGTGGTCGACGATCTTGAGCAGGCCACTTGGGGATTCGGTCACGTAATGCTAGCAGGCTTTGAGGTTCAAGAGCCTAGGAGTCGTTTGAATCTTGGGGTTCCACGCTTGACCGACCGGGGTTTGGGGATTTTCAGGTTCCCAATGTAGAACTGTCAGGCGAAAATACTGGGCAACTCTAACTCAAAGCACTAGCGAATTTGGGCCAAGTAGATTAAAACTGCAGGCCCATTGCGTTCTGGGGAGTGTATTTTGAGGGTCAGGGGTGCCTATTAAGTACGTAGGTCAACAAACCCTATAACCCGTATAACCCTTAAGCCTAGTTCGATTTATTACCTACTTGCTGAGTCCCCCTGACCCTGAACCCCAAACCCTCTAAGTGGGGTTTCGGGATTCAAGGGCTGTTGTGCGCATGAGTTGGGAGTGTGCTTGTGGTGGAACCCGGCCCCCGTCTTGTTGTTGGAAATCATATAAGCATAAACCCTGAACCATAAAACCCTAGTCCCCAAACCCTGTGAAAGTTGCATAATCGCCTGCCTGGACCCTGGACCTCCTACACTTTTGAGGATATACCCTACCAAAATGTGGGACAAGGACATTCAAGGTGGTATCTTCTCCCGAATAAGAGGATGGCAACCCCAACCATTATCATAAGGACCCTAGTCAAGAGTCATATGATAGTCATAGGGTCCTTGCTGTGGAGGTCGGCAGTGCAAATCCCCTTATGACAAGCCCTATGAATCCCTAGCCCTAGATCATCCCCATATAACCGCTACATATCCCCAAGTGGCTTCTATCCCATAGAAGCCACTTGGGGAACCCAAATCCCCACGTGACTCCCTAAGTCATCTTACTTCCTGGAGTTTACAATTTGCCGGCGTCCTGCTGTAGCAGGTGAAAGCAGAATTGGAGGAGCTCCGGCGAGGTGGTGAGGACCCTGGGTAAAGAGTGTGGTAGTTTCCCAAAATTAGGGGTACCTACTAGAATGGAGAATCAAATGGAAAAGAAAATGGAAAATGAAATGGAAACTGGGATTATATAGGGGTAAAGAGGATTCAACTGCAGCAACTTTATTGTCTCCTGGTTGATTGTTCTGTTCCTCTACTTGTCTCTACGCCTCTGTGTCTCTCTGACATGTTCCTTTTTTTCACTCTCTCTGTCTCTCCCTCAGTCTCTCCTTCCCTCTGTCTCTTTCTCTTTTCCCTCTCTACCTGTTCTTGATGCTGGTCTTGCCTTGTTTCTTTTCCCCTTCTGCAATGCAACCTGAAATGGGAAATACTTAAAACCATAGGCCTTGTGTTGAGATGCTGATCCAAAAGGACCCTGCGACATTTGGAAAGTATAGGACAGGCTTTTTTTTAGCAAAGCTCAAATTGTGCCTGCGCTATTCTTGAGAACAGGAAGAGCGCCTTCACCGCAGTCAGTTGGAGGCCGGAAACTGGCGGGAGTTCAGTGAGCTTTTTTGAGGGTTTATTTGGCTAAGGGTGTAGGGTTATAGGGTTGAACAAGGTGTGTTCCAGAATCTCCCCAGCCAGTACTCGAGCTATGAACTTTGCAATCCGCTTATTCCTGGGTCCAAGTTGAGAGTGGTTGAAGGATTTCATCATAATCAAAACCCAATAGAAAATATCACAGCACAAAGTTCAATAGTATAAGGATGAGGAGCCACTAGGGGCACTCGTCCTTTGTTTGTGTAGCTCATGGAAATCTCTTTCACCGTCTGAATGATGTAGCCATAAGCAGCCCCAACCCAGTGACCAGTCTTTGTCAAACTCTCACATGGCTAGTTTGGAGATGGTGGTTTCCAAGCGCTAAACCCTAAACCCTATGCCCTAAACCCTAAGCCCAGAATGTGGGTAGCAACCATCCCCAGGCATCTAGCAGCCGTACTGTCCTTCTCTCTTAAACCTCACGTCCCGGGCTGGTGTGTCCTAAGGCCCTTTTTTTTCTCTGGAAAGTTTGGTATTGTGAGGTCAAAAAACATTCTTGCCATACGGTGAATACAACAGTTCTTCTGTACATGCCCCTGCGCCCGCAGGTTTGAAGTAATCTTCGAGGATCACGTAGGAGGTTTGTGGCATCAACAGCGGCACGTCAACTTTTAGCCTTCATGGTGTTGTTGAGGAAGTTATTTTAAGTTGCCAGTCTAAAGTCTAAAGAAAGCTTATGACTTACCATACATCCATATCACGGTAAGCTGTATAATTCCTGTAGATAAAGGAAACCATTGAAAGGATAAGTTGCTTTCAGCCCTCCACCTTTCGGACCCTTACCCTGAGGGTCCAAGGACCCAAATAATAGGGTTCTAGGGCCCATATACCATTAATTTTGGTCCTTGGACGCTCAGGGTTAGCTCTGAAGCAAGCTCCAAAGCTAAAGCCTCAACGGGTTGAGGGCTTAGGGCCAAAGGGGCCAAACCCTTAATTCAAAGCCCTTACGTACACCCCAAACTCTGCCACTAAACGCCCAACACCCAAGCCAAACCCGAATCCCTTACCCCAAGTTTTTTGAAGCAAACATTGCCCTGCAGCAGGAACGAGTCTTCCAGGAACTGCAGGACCGCTGCGTGTGGTGATCTTGAGGCTAATAGTACTACTAGTAGTTGGACTAAGAGTAAGAATAATCGCCATTGGAATAATGTGAGGCGAAATTGTGACATTCAGGTGTTGGGGGGTTTGGGATGTTAAATTTCGGTAGTTTGTTTAGAGTATACTTAGGGTTTGAGGTTTAGGTCTTGAGAGTTTAAGGGTCTAGTGCGTAATCAGGGTTTAGGGGCTCAGGGTTCAGTGTGCATTAATGCACGGGATTCTGCTTTGTCGTTGCGGCCACTGCGCGAAGAAGCTGTTCTCTCTACCGTCAGGTTACACAGGATCCCAAAGATAACCCCTATGCCCCATGCTTCAAGCCAGCCACAAAATCCGATAGCAACACTCATCATGCAGAAACCTGACTAATTCACGAGGGGTGGTATCCTGTGTTTTCGTTCTAGTCAATTATCCACAAACACCTGTTCTCATCATTCATGCCGCTACGTTACTCTGACCCCTAGATTCCTAAACTCTACATCCCTAAGCACCTATGCCTGTACGCCACTATGTTTCCATTTTCTATATACCTGTATGTTAAGTATCTTAGGACCCCTTGAAATGGCACTGCTAAGCTGTACGACGGAGGAAATGAAATCCTTTTCGCCTTGCCCCTCCTCGCCGAACCTGGCGACGCTGGACAGACACTCCGCCAGGCAGCATGGACAAGCGATAGGATGTAGGGGAGTGAGTCTTTTCCATTATCCCTATGTAACCCCGTATATGGTCCTTGTAAATTCCCAATCTAAATATAGGGTTCAGGGATTGGGGTTCAGGGTTGAGGATGGTTGGGGTTTAGAGCTCTTAAGGTCTGGGGTGCTCAGCGCGGTTTGGCTAGGACCATGCTCTCTCATGCAAACTTCCCCGTCCCCAGCCTCCAATCTTAAACACAGATTGTATTAGGACCTTTCCAATAACGAGATTGTATTAGGACCTTTCCAATAACGGGGATGGGTGCTTTTCAAGATCAGGGGAGAGGCAATTGCTTGAACTGAGGAATCTTGGTTGTCCCCTCCAAGTGGCGGCACCTGCCTTAGCGCCACAAAACCCAGAACCCAGAACCCTAAACCCGGTCGGGCCTTTAAAAAGAAAAGAGCCCGGAACCCTAAACCCTAAATCGTGCATTCCAAAAGACGGGCGCACCTGTGACAGAGCTCCCGACCAGGAGTCAAAGCCGTCAGAACCTGCTCTCCGAGGACCCGATGTTTTTCCCTTGACTTACTGATTTTTGCTTGACTTTTCTAGGTTGGGGTTTAGGATCTAAGGTGTAGGGTAGGGTTAGTAGGAAAAGGGAATATATTATACAGGGATTATATTCTCTTATTCCCCTCTACTCCCCGGTAAGTTGAAGTCCCTAAAATGCCACTAAATTTAGGTCCATTGGGGGGGAAGGTAAAGGAATTACATGTAAGGTTTGGAAGTGTGGTGTTTTGAAGGTTTTGAAATAGGGTTTGAATCACAAGTTGGGGGCCTGGAGAAGGATTTGGTGCGTAGCTCTTGCAGCTGCTTTTGTTTCGGTCATGTTTTGGGGGAGGAAATCTTTCGGCAACTATAGGGCATGATCAGAGAATCCTATCCTCTGCTTTTCCAGGAAACTGTTGCCTAGGAGTTGGGTCCTTCCTTCCCCCTTACAGTAACAGTTGCCTTTAGAAATACTAGGAGTTATAATCGCCCCTTAATACAGCTCCTTTCAGGGCCAGTTGCTGTAAGGGTGAATGACCCAGCCTAGCAGGTTTCTGCCCGGCAGGTGGATCCCAAGCCTGGGGAGAAGCAGGTACGCTTGGTAGTTTCCCAGAATAAGGCGTCCCCAAAATACACCCCAATATACTATAGTCCTTACTCCGGGGACCCACAAAAGCCCCTAATTTCAACTAGGAAACCCCCACTTGTTAAATGACATCTGAGACTGGGGTGCCTGAGTGAAGACAAATACCCCATGTCCAGGAGCGCGAACGCAAGAGGTCACAGGCCAATGAGGCGCTGCACACGGAGGCGGGCCCCGGACTTTGTCTGCGCACATAGCATGGTGGTTGGAGGCCGACAATGTGCAGAAGGTGTAGCAAATCTTGTGTATGTTGCAGGCTCAGTTTGGTTGCGGACGATCTGCGTAGATACGGTCTCCCTGGTCCTTGCGGAGAACTGGCGAGTTAGTTGATCCCTACAAATAAGACTATCCCTACATAGTCAGCAGTTATGCTCCCAATATAGTACCTACAGTGTATTCAAGTACGGGCCATCAGGAGATGTGGGGAGTCTAGGACTTTTGCTTGGGTGCTTTTGGGCAAGCTCCCTCTTTGGACAGGCCCTTTTCACCCTGGTGCTTTTCGTGTGTAGGCTTTGGCCTATGCAGTGGTGATCGATGATTTCATTGCAACGCTCTGTCACCCCAGAATGGACCATACTATAGGGTGATATAGGGTTATATAGGGATAATGGAAAAGAAAATGGAAACTACTATATAATATATTCGGGTTATGTAGGGTTTAGGGATTGCCCATTGAAAGGGGGCTTTACAGTGATGTATAGGGACACCTTTTGGGCTTTGAAAATTGTTGGCTCTTTGATGGGTCCTAGTATAGCCTTTATATTTAGAGCGCCGCCAAAGAGATCAGAATTTTAACAGCCTACCATCAAGAAATAAAACCCCCAAACCTTGAAACCTTAAACTGAATCAGGGCTTAAGCGGGCTCATGATTGCACAGCAGCCGGAAGGTGCAAGAGCTCTCGGAAGCCTTGGCTGACCTCCGCGTGACGTGCGCTGATGAGCTGGAGGCCACTTCTTCATTCATGGTAACCCCAAATAAGTACATAATATACGTGCTAGATAAGGATGATATACCCCAACGATCCCAAACCAGGAACCTATGACTAGCATGTTAACGGCAACATGGGTGCCCCATAGCGTTTCGTACTATACATCCTTACCTCGGGCAAATGCTAATCCGCAGCCCTAAGCCCTAAACCAAACAGAATTTCCCTGACCCTAGTCCATGAGTCCTAAACCTTAGAACCTGAATGATAAGTCCTATGCTCCAAACCCTAAAGCCTGCATTCTCGGAGCACTCTCATCCCTGAGCCCTAAGCCCTAAATCCCAAACCCCTGTCCCTAAGCCCTGAGCCTTTAGTAGTAGGTTCTTAACCCGAAGCCAGGAGCCTGAACGCTGAACCCTAAATCCTCAACCCTACATCCTAGACCTTGAATCCTAAACCCTAAACCCGAAATCCTAAACCCTGAACACTGAACCCTAAACCATGAAGTGGGCTTTGCCCAAGACAGCAAGGCCCAGCGCCTCGAAAAGCGCCAAGCGCTCTCGGAGCTTGCCCATGCCGAGGCGCGGCAAGAACTAGGTGGCTGTCAATGAGCTTAGGTTTTGGGGTTTAGGGCTTAGATCCGTGTCTTGGCCTGCAAAGCAGTCCTGTGCCTGGCATCAACGAGACCAGATGCAAAAGGGCTTAGATCTAGTTAGCACATCATGCATATACATATATATATATGCTGATATACTTCTGCATCAAAGGTTGAGGTGTAGTGTCCACATGTTGGAGTTTAGGATTTGGGGCTTAGGAGCTACTGGCCCAGTCAATATTTGGGTTACCAAGGGAACACTAAGAGTGGATGTATAATACAGAGGTCCATTAGGCAATCTTGCATAGTTCCGAAGAAATTCTCTAATAGGAACCCACGCCCTCGCAGAAAGGCAGAGACCGAGAGAGAGACAGAGAGAGCCCTGTATTCATACTGGAATCAGTAAATGAGCTCAGATGGGTTCATGTGGATACATATAGAGCATATTACCAGCGTTTCCCTGTAGTGGCCGAGTTGAGGCAATAATCAGGCCGGAGCACGGCAGAGTGTAGGATTTAGGGCTCAGGGCGCAGAGCTTGGGAGTAGAATTAAGTTGTTGAGTTCAGCTGCAGGATTCTTTCGCTGCACCTAGGTCTAGGGTGCAGGACCGTGGGTTAGCCTTCAGGCCGCAGGGTGTTAGAAGTCTGATAATTCATGCAGGGTTCTCTGCCTGTTTGCAGTAGGGGGTGAGGCAATAGGTCCGACTACCGGGCCCAATCCCTAAAGTGCTGTCTCACGCCCCAAACGCGCAATTGCTGTAGCAGTTCAGTCACAGGAGTTTCAGAGGGCCAGTATGCAGGTAGAATAGCGTGTATTTTTTTGCGCAGAACCCTTGCTGGTTCCCAACTGGCAGCAAGTTTTGTCAGCGCAGCCATTGCCAAATTCTGACGATGGACCGCCTACAATCAATGCCAACAAGTTGGAACATGAAAGCAGGAGGATCTATTCTACCTCTCCGTCTTTTGTAGATCTTGTGGGAGTGGCTCCTTATGTTCCAGCTTTCTGGGTTTTATGGTATTCGGCTGGGATCAGAACCGGGTTAGGCTTAATTCAGTTTGGGGACTTTCAGCGGGGTAGCTTTGCCCAAATGCATGTTATGAGTTTGTATGGTTTTTGGTTTCCTCCTGTAAAAAAGGCAGAATCTTGCGCAGTGTGTCCGGGTTCACCTGCTACAGTTCTCCCCACTTTGTCAACTGTCCTAGCTTCAGGCCTGCCCTTATCCTAAACACGCAATCCTCAATCCCAAAGAGTAGTTGCCCAAGCCAGGAGGCAGCAAGGATGTAGTCAAAATATGATTCCGCGTGCAAAGAAGCCTTCCAATTTCTGGCAGGCTCAGTTGGCAGACAGTCCGTCAAGAGAGGAGGCGACCTGGACACATCCATCCACCCGAAGACCCAGCCTAGACCAGAAGCGGTACATCTTCGCCCCTAACCCCGAAGCCTCAAAGCCCTACACCCTAAATCTTAAGCCCCAAACCCTGCCCCAATCCCTGATTCTCAAGACTTGGTTCCTAAACCCCTAAAGTCCTCCAACAACCCGATAAACCCAAACCCTAAGATCTCCTCACACAAGCCCAGAAAAAATCCACTTTATAGGAATAACAGGCTATTGCTGCCTTGTCTTCATGTAAAAAAGGCAAGAAAATACATGTTATTGTTGATTTGAATCTGCGTGACCCTACTATATCAGAATCTCATAATTTCCATGCAAAGATTTTTGCATGACGTACTTGGTCCACCATATTAATATGGGTTGCACTCGAACCAAGTTACTCTAATACAGAAACCTTACCATGTACTATGTACCCATACTCCTAGACCCTAAACCTTATACACCCAGATTGCGGTAGCCTAAGTCCTAGACCCTAAAGCCTGTATATCCATTTTCCTTCACAACACCCCAGTTGGGGTCCGAACCCTAAACCCCTAAATCTTAAACCCCTAAACCCTAAACCACCCCCAACCCAAAACCCCAAATCCACAGGCCCTGCGGTCGGAGCTGGCCCAGGCTTCTTTCGACCTTGGCAGAGCCCGCCACGCTGTGCCGCTGGGGGCGCAAGGAAAAGGGTCCTCGGGGTTTAGGGGTTTAAGGGTTTAGGGGTTAGTAGGAGTTTAGGGCTTAGGGTTTAGAGTATCTTAGTAACCGTCTTCAAAGGCACCTTACGCTCTAAACCCTAAAGCCCGCATCCCCCGCATGCCCCAAAGCTCCTTGCAAGGGACCTGAGGACCCTAAGCTAAACCCCATACATCCCCAAAGGGCACCCCCCCCCCCCGCAAACTTCAACTTACTCCCAGAGTACCCCGTTACTCCCTAGAAGTTTCATGGTTCCCCCTTTAAACGTAACCTACGGGTGACCCCCAAGAAGCCCTTAAAGCGTGTGGCTAACAACCCCCCCCAGAATCCCCTTCAAGGGGACCCAAGAGCAACCCCCCCAGCAACCCCATACATTAGGCAATTTATATCACATACATCTACCACTCAAAGGGATCTAAGGGTAATCCCCTAGAAGCCGATGGCTCCCCATAATGCTTGGGTCCCCCGAAAGGGGTCATGGGGATACGTGGGGGATTTGAGGGGAACCCTAAGCCTAAGCCCTTAACCACCCTAAACTCTAAACTCTGAATCCTACACCCTAAACCCTTATAAACTCCAAAGCCTAAACCCTTAACCCTAAATCCCAAACCCCAAAACCCTAAATCCCAAGCACCTGGACCCTAAACCCTTAAGCCTTCCCTAAACTCTAAACCCAAAACCCCAAAACCCTAAATCCACAACCCAAAGCCCCTGAACCCTATAGAATATGGTTTCGGGGTATACTATAATAAGATCCCCATATACCCCATATTCTATCTACTTAAGGGGGAGTATAAATCCATGGCTCAGGGAAGAGCAGGACGAAGCTCTGAAGGCTTTCTGGAGTCTGGGTTGCAGTTAAGGAACTTAAATTAAGTTACTTTATTGGGGAAACCCATAATTATGGGGTTTAGGGTTTAGGGTTTTTCATTGGGGAAACCCTATCATTTACTTTATATACCCATTATGGTAACTTAATTTAAGTTCCTTAACAGCAACCCAGAAAATTAAGGGCCCATGGTTTGGACAGCAAAAGAAGAGTAAAAGCCACAAGACGCTAAGCCCCA
>CAJNIZ010006486.1:1469-17648 GCA_905231905.1 Symbiodinium pilosum
GGTCTAGAGTTGAGGGTTTAGAGTTTAGGATTTTCAGGATCGAGGTACTGTTGGTGGATGAAATCTTGCGCCACCTAGGGGCCCTAGACTAGTGTAATTCCTAGGACTTTAGGGACTTAAGATGGTGCAAGATTTCCTCCATCAACAGTATGTTCGGTAGTTTCCATAAATTAGAGGCAGCCCCAGGTACATGCAACATATTATCATTCATCCTCATTAAAGAGACTATTGAAAAGGGACCCCTGTTTTTGCACCCCCTGCATGTGTGCCGTGTTAGTCAACATGTTTGTTGCTTGCATTCGGCCTGTTGAAGACGTGGAAGAGCAGCTTGCTTATTGTCTTTACCGGGTCTCATGACTATGAAGCCCCATGTGGGATGACGTCTAAACTCCTTAAAGGGGGGTTATATTTGGGATTCTATAGGGGACTACTATAGGGGATATTAAGGGGGATACTAGGAGTTTAGACATTAGCTCATGTGGGATGACGTCCAGGTATAAAATATGAAGGTGAATAACTTCAAAGCTGGTATCAGCAGTCCCGAGCAAGCCTCCTCCTGACAGAGATTCTGTGGACGTTTCGATTGGCAAAGAATGACGGGCGGGTATGCTGATAGGTGCTTTGCAGTTTCTACATGCCCTCACATGTCACAAAACGCCCAAAGTTCGTTGCGGGGGGCGCCAAACTGGAAGCGCCAATTTAAGCCAAGGATTCAGGGGGCTCAAAAGGTGAGATGAAGGTAGGTGGGTTAAAGGACCCTTAGTATATACTCTAATTTATTGGGGCTTATTTCCTATATCCCATCTTCCTTCATCCCACCTTTTGAGCCCTTTGATGGATGAGACTTGCGAGGATGTACGTCATGATTATGTTCCAAACTGCAGCCTTTTGCTTTATGCCTCTTGTCTTGATCCTCTCACCCCGTAGCCCTAAAGATCCAGACCCTTAAACCTGAAACCCTAAACCTTAAAACCCAAAACCTTAAACCCCATACCTTGAAACCCCAAACCTTGAACCCTAAACTCTGAACCTTAGAAGCCAAAACCCCAAACTTTGAACCCCAAACACGAACACATGAAACCCTGAGTTCCAAGTTGGAGCTTCCTACTTGGAGGGTCAGGGACTTAGTAAGTAGGTTGATAATAGGGGTAAGTAGGGTTGCTATATGGGATATAGGGGTTATTAATGTATTTACCAAGTTCCCCTGACCCTCCAAGTAAGGCTTGCTTGAAGGTTCAGGGTGATAGGGTTTAGGGCTTAGGGTCTTGGGGTTAGGGACTAGGGTTCCCTAAGCCCTAAACCCTAAACCCTAAACCCTAAACCCTAACCCGTTATGGTAGTTTCCATTTTCTTGTCCATTAGATAGAAACCTTAGGTGCTACAGACTATGCCCCATTTTCGAGCTAGGAGCCCTGGGTTTAGGGTTTAGGATTTAGGGTTTAGCCCTGGGTTTATTACCATTACTTAGGGTTTGGGGGGGGGTCATCTTGGTTTTGAACTTTTGAAATTAAGGAATTTTGGGTACCCTAAGTAGTGGTAAGTTTATATGGGCTTGAGGGTTTAGGGTTTAGGGTTTGGCCCTCTACGGTCCCTGATATGGATATGGCTGCGTCCCCAGACCCCTGGGCGGGTCTAGAAAGTAGATCCCCCAAAGGGTTCCTAGGAATTAACCAATAGTAGTATAGGGTGCCATATTGGGGGTTCTACTTTCTAGATCCTCCCAGGGGTCTGGGTCATAGTCTATCTGAGTTACAGTTACCTTGTTAAATGTCCAAGTAGTAAACGATAATAACCCTGAACGCAGACGCAAACTGTCCCTAAACCTGGAAGCCAAAATTACCTGCACCCCAACAGTCATAGGTGAATCCGCTGCGTCGTGGTCGACTCTCGCCAAACATGCGTCCCCTGACTCAGTGAGGGTCCTTTCGAATTTGCATAGTTTCAAGCCTGACTTTTAGGTTTCTCAAAATACGGTGGATACAAGAAATCTGCATGGCCCTAAGTATATTAAAGTTGGGGAATTATAGTACTATAGCATAGTGAGGTCATGCAGGCTTTTTAGCATCGACAGTACTTCTATAGAATCCATATTATTGACATTCATAATTTCTCTGTAACCCTTACACTTCGCCAGAGTTCCAAAGGCAGCGCATTTTGTGAAAACCCCTATTGGATTTTCGACGACCATCCATCCAATAGATTCCAATAGCAGATGCTCTTGAGAAATGATGCTGTGCACACTTCCAGGCAAAGTCGCAAGGACATACATGCACAGGTGGCCGTTGCAGCAGTGAATGTTCTTTTTCAAGAAGCGGGAGAGTGATCAGGTCTTAAACCCTAAGCCCTAAACCCAATTGTATGTTTTAGGACTCAACACCTTGAACCTAAACCTTGCATGGCATGTATCGACATTCAGTGCATGGAACCCCTTCCTTTGAAAGAGCGTGGCGAGCGCAAGTCTCTTAGCCAGTCGCAATTTCTCCCCTAATATTGAAAGCCATCCCCCTCTCTAATACTAGGTATTCCCGCTGTGAAGGTTCGATATCGGGGGTAGGAGGGGGGGGGGCGGCGAGAGGTGATGTGATTCATTCGTTTATACCCAGACCCCTTGGGAGGATCTATAAAGTAGAACCCCTATTATGGTACTCTATACTACTATTGATTAATTCCTAGGAACCCTTTGGGGGAGGGATCTACTTTCTAGATCCGCCCAGGGGTCTGGGCAAGCCATCCCGAGGCAACGGCATCGGGGTGCCTTATGAACTGAAAGCTGCTAAGGTGCCCAGGCGCGTCCCGTAAACCGAACGCACCCCGGAAGAGTTAAAGCCTTCAACGCTTAGCAATGATAGCAATGAGAGTGGTAGTACAATTGTCCTTTTATAACAAGAATATGACCCGTTATTGTGCTGGTAATACAAAATCGAGTGGTGGTGTTTTAAAACGATACAAGTATTATCACTGTTATTATTATTGCGATTCGTATCATGAAGATATATGGTAGTTTCACTAAATAAGGGGACCCCAATATAGACCCCAAAATACTATTAATCCTTTAATCGGGACCCCCAATAAGGTACCCCGAATTTTCGGAAACCCCCATGTTCCACCCTGTAATAGTAGTATAATTAGAATATAAGAGGACCCTAATATAATCCCTATTATCCCTTATAGTCACTATTACGGTGGGGGATCCACCTAATATATTCTTAGTTCTTGTTGAAGGTGTCGCTTTGATCGCCGGCTTGACACTGGCAGGGCTTGCCACAACGTTCCCTGGGCCCAGTTTTCAGTTATTTGAAGGTTCATGGGCTTAGTTTGGGTCATTCCCCCACCCAGTAACTGTCCTTAAAGGGGGCCTTATTCAGGGGCTATTATAATTCCTATTACCCCTTGTGGTAACTGTTACTGTAAGGGGGGAATAACCCAAGGCTTAGTAACTACATACACTTCGGTCCATGTACGAGAGGGGCGATATAGAGGGTTTAGGATTTGAGGTTCATGGGACTTAATCATACAACTGGCCGCTTCAGATGGGGGAAGGGAATATGTGGGGTTAAGGGGTTAACGTAGAGTTCAGTAGCGTTCATCATGGGATTTAGTAACTGCTTATACCTGGGCTTAGAACCCTACTTCTGATCCCTCTAACTAGATTTCGGTAGGTTACCTTGAGGGTCTTACGCCCTGCTGTAAGTCATTGCTACGTCCCATTACCCTCCCCCAAAACTAACATGGAGCCCTGCAATAGGCCCCTGGTAAAGACTGGTAGTCTTTATAGGGCCGCTCTTCAGGTTCCATGTTAGTTTGGGGGAGGGTAACCCAGACCCATGATTAATGAACCCCCTCCCCTGAGTAGGGAGCATAATAGGGATCCTAATATTAAGGCCCTTAAAAGGAGGGGGTTTATTAATCAGGGGTCTACATTACCATAAACCCTAAACCCGATTCAAGTTTGACAAGTATGGATCCTCTCTTGGAGTCTGTGCAAAAAGGGTTCTACTGTTTGGAGAGGTTTGGGGTTTTAGAGTGTCTGTAGAGGTCGTCTTTTCGAAGCACTTGGATTCGCTAAACCTAAACAAAGTAGATCCCCCTTAAGGGTTCCTAGACAGCACCCAATAGTAGTATAGGATACCATTTGGGGGGTTCTACTTTCCAGATCCTCCCAAGGGTCTGGGTAGACCCTAAATCTTTAAACCCTAAAACCTCAAGCCTCTCCCGTACTTGAGGCAGGGCTGGAGGGATCACGCTTGCATGCAGGGATTCCATAGAACAGGATCCCACCCGCTTATGCTTAGGGTTTCGGGATTTAGGGTGTAGTTCTTGAGGTCCCTGAGCCATTCCAAGATCTAGAAACCTAATCCCCAATCCGCCAAAGCACTGAGCCTGTATCTCCTTCGCGTAAACCCTCATTTTGCCCAGGCAATGACAGAGGGGAGTTATATACCATGTAGGGACCTTGTATAAGCCCCGCATACCCCTTGTATGACCCTCTTGGTTCCTATATAACCTCCCCTAAGCGTCCAAGGACCCAAATAATGGGTCGTTAGGGCCCAAATACTATGATCTGAATGGTATTTGGGACCCAAAGCCCTAAAATTTGGCTCCTTGGGAACCTTAGGGCTTTATATACCCCTTATACGCTCTTTCATGGGAAGTTCTCCTCATGTAGTTGGTCCTGATTCTTCTTAGGTATAACCCTAAACCCTGAACCGCGTACAAAGCCCTAGAGTCGAAATCTGAGTTTAGGGTTTGGACCTATGGTTGCTTTGGCTTTACGGCTCAGCGGTTGGAGGTTAGGATGTTTCTGGTTCATGTTGGGTTCAGGGTTTCGGGGTTTGGGATTTACGGTTTAGGATTTACGTTTTACGGTTTAGGGTTCTGAGGCCTCTCCCCTGATTTTTACATTCCCCTGGGATTTCAATGGTGTGCGTTCTCGACAAAGAGGACCCTAGGGACCACAGAGGCCTTTAGGTGGGATTCTAAGGGGCCTAGAAGGGATTCGATCAGGACCATTTTAAGAAATGTCCTGCTTGCAACCCTAAACCCTAAACGCTTGCAGCCAAGATTTGGTAGGGGACCCCAATATAGACCCCCAAATATTATAATCCTTATTATCCGGAGGCCCCCACAGGCCCCCGGAGGCGGGCTCGTTATTTTGTTAAAGAAAGAGGGGAATTTAGGGCGTCAGCCCGAAACCCGACAAGGAATAAAGTTGGGTGATGCCTGTGCAAGCAGGGGGTGGGAAGAATAAACCAGCACACCAATTCTTGGTTTGTTGGGCGCGAGAGATGTGCCGTCGCAAGGTATGCCGCCCCAAAAAGGGTACCCCTAATTTTGGGAACCCCCATTTGGGTTCTATTGCTGCACCACCGAGACTCTTATCCTCTACCCGAAATGTGATGTCTGAATTAGGGCTTAGGGCTTACAACCTGCTGAAGCCCTTAGCCCATATTTGGGGTTTAGGGCTTAGGGTTTAGGGTTTAGCCCACACTGGCCTTAAACCTGAGACCGAAGCCTTAGCCTCTGAAAGCCTTGAAATGCGACAACTAGACAGCTAGATGCTCCCGCGCCTACGGCTGGGGTTCACCATAACCGAATTTCAGAGTTGGTATGACTTGAGAAATTGGGCTTCCGAAAGGGGTTGCCATCCCCATGAATTGCCCTGAAAGCGCCCTACTCAGAAAGTAGATCCCCGAACCTCCAAGGAAATCCCTCCGACATCCAAGTCCACTGCAGATCCTGATACGGTCAGAACATGAAAATGCATAGGCATCAGGTCGCAGGCGAAATGGAAAGCCACGCCTAGCGTGTACATCAGCAGCTCATACCAGATGCTTTGCTGCCCATTTTCGATTCCGCACATACTGCGAGGGCCTTTGTTGTGCCACACATGAGTAGCGAGGACGACATTTATGGCTTTCCTGAACAACCACGACTGGTACAGCTTTGTGGCCGATTTTGTGCAGGAGTGAAGGAGTGCAATTTCAAATTGGGCATCTGGCATCCCTGAGCGCGCAACGCCTTGCCCGTGCTGTACGCCCGATGGTGCTCTACAGCCTGGCGGCCTTTGAACCCTCATCCTTTTGGAGTTGCAGGAGACAGTTTGGTGGTACCTCTTATGTCAGGGGTTTCAGGCTTGTTCCCCTAGGGTTGTACCCCTGGTTTTGGGGATCCTTTTAAGGCACCCTAGGGGACTACATTGGCTCATATAAGGGCTATATTCGGGCTATATTGGGGAAACCTTTTAGGGTACGACCTTAGGGGTACAACCCAGGAACCCTTGATTATGTGCTCTTGGGAGAGTGTGGCCAGCCTGCGGGCTCTTGTCTCGCGAGAATCTGGAGGGCGAGATACATGTTGGGCTAGGATGACATGGAAGGCGTGGAGAATTGTTGTTCCATATGTGCTCTTTGCTGGTGGTCGCCTATTTGTGGTTCTTAGGGCCGCTAGGTAGAAGAAAGAATCAGAGCCCTCCCTAATGCCAGGAGCCTGAGCACTAAACCCGACGCCGTGAAGTCTAAGACATTCTGAATTCCATCGAAACCCTGGCAAGGGGTTAGGGGTTTAGGTCTTAACGATGAACCCTGAGCGTGTATGCCTATGACTGCTTCTTACTTTGAATCCTCAAGTCCATACATGGCACTTGGTTTGGGCTACTTGGATGCTTACCTACAAAGCCAGTTACCGAAAAACATGGTTTACTTTAGCCCGAAGTGGAAGGAAATTGCTGGAACTACACTGTAATCTTGGGCTCGTGGCTTTCTAGGAAACCCATTTCAGCTCAGAATGCATTTGCCATTTCCATGTTTTTTTTCGGCTTAATGTTGTATGCATGAAGTCTATATAGGAAACAGTACCAACTTCTCTAAACCCTGAACCCCAAACCCGTGAACCCAAATGCCTAAACCCTAAACCCTGAACCTTAAACTCTAAACCCTGAACCGTAACCCTAAACTCCAAACCCTCTACTCTAAACTCTAAACCCTAAACTCTTAAACCCTAAGCCCTAAACTCTTAAACCCTAAGCCCTTAAACCCCAAACTCGAAACCCTAGACCCTAAAGCCTAAACTCTCAAGCCCACATAAACTTACCACACTTGGGGTCCCCAAATTTCCTTAATTTTGAAATTTCAAAATCAAAATGACCCCCCAAACCCTAAGTTAATGGTAAATAAACCCAGGTTTGCCAGAACGTGCTTCTCAGATGCTATCCCTGAGGGCCTTTGGAGGAACATCGAGTTCGCAGCTGGGCTGCGAAGGGATTTAGGGGCCTAGGGGTGTAGGGCTTAGGGTATGGGGCTTAGGGTTTAGGATATAGGGTTTAGGGTATAGAGTTTAGGGTATAGAGTTTAGGGCTTGGGGTTTAGGATATAGGGTTTAGGGTATAGGGTTGAGGGCTTGGGGTTTAGGAGGGGTTAGGTCATGGGGTTAAGGGGTTAAGGTGTTTAGGGTTTAGGTTGCGTACTGCCCCTACCCCGTAACAGTCCATGCTAAAGGTGATTTCTGAATGGCGGCAGTATCCAAAGTTTGGGACTTAGGGTTTAATTCCCAGACCCCCTAACGGATCTGGAAAATGGACCCCGCCAAACTGGGGAAACTCAGGGATTATAGGAGATTCCTTTTTGGCGGGAATCCTTTCAGGGGTCTGCGGGTGTAGGATTTAGGGCGTTTTGGCATTTCAGCTTTAAGGCTGAAGCTGCGTATATATCTTTACCTTCACTATGTTCAATGATGTTTCTAGAGTTATTACTGTTAAAGGTTTAGGGCTTTGGGTTTAGGATTTCGGGGCTTAGGATCAGAAAAATCGGATTTCGCGTGTCAGATTGTGTGCTCAGGGAGGTCAACTGTTGGTATGTTGACGAATTTTTCTGCGGCACCTGAAAGAAGCGAATCTCAAGAAATTCGTTTAGAGTATAGAACTTGGCACCCGAAACCCTCAACACTAAACCCTAAACCCTCAGCACAGAACTTGGTCCGCAAGTGTTGGGGCCGAAGCTTTGTGGGGAGTCGACTTAACAAGCGTTTTATACTGTTGCTTTGATGGTTTCTTGATGGCTGAGTCAAATCTAGTAGCAACTTGGAGGTTCATGGGACTTGGGAACTACTTATAGCTGGGCTTATAATAACCCTACGTATAGTTGGGGTAATCTACCTAGGTCCAGTGAAGGTGATTCTAAGTAGGGTCAGAGGCCCATTTATAAGTAGTTACTAAGTCCTATTAACCTCGAAGTAGGGACTGCTCCATATTGTTGCGAGTATGCTGACATGTTCTGGCAATTCTGGGGCTACTGTATTCCTACGATCATAGAAGTGTAAGGAACTACTTAACAGGTCTTGTTCGGGCAACATGGTCTCACCAACCTGCGGCAACCCAAGTGAAAGAATCTGAAAAGCAGAAGCCCCAAATATGGCGCCCTGGACTAACTATTGGATGATTTCTGGGAACCCTAAACCCTAAACCCTAAACCTAGATCCTCACCCCTGGTCTGACAAGCTCCAATGCGAAGTGTGCTGAGGATGGTGAAACTCAGCAGATCAAGGTCTGGGAGTGGCCTGGCTTGCGATTTAGGGTCTAGGATTTAGGGTGTAGGGTTTAGGATTTAGGGTTTAGGGTTTAGGGGGGAACCCCCCTGCCCAGGTTTCGAATTCATAGGGTTCTATACTACCCGCCAGACGCATACATCAGCTAGAACTACCGTTGATATGTGGGTTATAGTGGCGCAGGGCCTCCAAGAATAGGATCCCAAACTACCCTCCAGCCAAAAGGCGCTTAGTAAGCAATAGATAATTTGAATTAGGCCTTATTTGAGCCTAAGTCTAAACTCCCTAAAGGGTTGTAGAGGGGATTCTATAGGGTCCCCATTATAAGGGCTATTTCTGGGGATATCCTAAACCCTAAAGACTATAGCTCATTTGAGGCTGGGGGAGGTGCGGCTGGTGGGGTCGCATAAGATTCGAAGCAACTTAGGAGCCCATTGCGGTCTAGGCTTTGGGGTGTAGGCTTTAGGGTTTAGTGTTCAGGATGGGGCTTAGGGTATAGCTTTTAGAGCTTAGGGTTAAGCATGGCGTAGTGCTTCTAGTCTAGGGCTTGAAGTTTAGGGTCCCGGCTTTAAGGTTTGGGCTTGCAGGGTGTAGGCTTGGACATGGGCTTCGAGCGTGTGTTCACCTTTAGAGTATGAAGCCCCAAAAAGGCCCTCTATCGTCCTTTGAGAAAGGGCCATATCAGCTTTCATTTTGTTTGGTAGAGAGTAGGATGGTAACCCAGACCCGTGATGAATAAACCCACTCCCCTTAATAGGGATTATAATAGGGGTCTATTTGGGCCTTAAAAGGAGGAGGGTTTATTAATCATAGGTCTACACCCTAAACCCTAAACCCTAAATAGTAGTTTCCATTTTCTTTTCCACTTTCTCAATATAACCCCAATATTAGCCCTTTTATTAAGAGGGTAGGATGGTACCCTGGCAATTTTTTGGAGATGGAGTTTGGGGATTGGGATGGGAGAGACTCGAGATGATGGTGGCCATGGCGTTGGTTCGAAGACGCCGAAGGGGTTAGGACCTTAGGATTAGGGTTTAGGGTTTAGGGTTTAGGGTTTAGGATGGGCCTACGCACAGAAGCAAATATTGTTGATGGAGGAAATCTTGCACCATCTTAACTCCCTGAAGTCCTAAGAATTACAGTAGTTTAGGGCCCCTGGGTGATGCAAGACTTCATCCATCAACATTGTTGATGGAGGAAATCTTGCACCACTTAGGGCCAATAAGCTACTGTAATTCCTAGGACTTTAGGAACTTAAGGTGGTGCAAGATTTCCTCCATCAACAAATCCCCAAATACTTTCTGCATGCCTTTGGTGATGATAAAGACATTGCTGCGGGGTCTTTTGGAAGTCTGCTCTCCGGCCGCCCTAGACCCTAAACCGTCTCCCAAGTGAACATGAGCTATGGTGTAAATTCCTTAGAGGCGTTTACATGGGGGATTATAGAAGGAACTACTAGAAGGCTTCTTAAGGGGATACTAAGAGTTTAGACTACAGCTCACATAAAGCCGGATATAGGCAGTTGTTTTCGTAGGTCCCCTTTTAGCGATAACCCTAAACCTTAAGCTCAACCCTCATACCTGACACCCCAGTTGAAATCGAAAACCCCAGACACTCCAACCACATGGCCCCAAGAGACTATAGATGGACGAAGTGTGACATGGGTGGTTGTCAAAATTATGGTCCCGTTTTGGATCCCTAGTATAATACGGCACCTAATATTTAGGATACCCAAAGAGGGACCATACTTTTGACAACCACCCGTATAACCCCATTATAGTAGCTTCCATTTTCTTTTCCATTATCCCAATATAACCCATATGTAACCTATACATAACCCTAAACCCTAAACTGTAGATGGACCAAGTGTGACATAAGAGTTCACGTCGCCTCCTGCAGACACCTTAAAGTTACTGTAGGGGCCTAAATGGGAGTTTCCCAAAATTAGGGGTACCTTTTTAGGGGTCCCAATAACAAGGACTCTAGTATTTTGGGGGTCTATATTGGGGTCCCCCTATTTTGGGAAATTACCAAATAATTGCCAATATTATGGTTCCATATTCCTTGGGGTTTAGGGTCTAGGGCTTAGGGATAAGTACCAATATTATGGATCCATGTTTTGGGTCTAGGGTCTTAGGGATAATTACCTATATGATGGATTTATATTCCTTAGGGTTTGAGCTCTAGGGTTTAGGGATAATTACCTATATCATGGTTCCATATTCCTTGTATAATTATAGCAAATGGTATCTCAAATGGACTTCAAAATGATTTTGGTAATTATTTAAGTCCCTGTAGTATCGGTGCTTCAAGGGGGAGCCGGGAAGGGTGTAATGGCATTCTATGAGGGTTTCCCAAACTTAGGGCTCTATGTTTTGGGGGGTCCGGATAAGAAGGATTGTAGTGTTCTGGGGTCTGTGTTGAGGTCCCCTTATCTATCGGAACTGTCAAATTTGGGGATTATACAAGTAAACCGGAGGGTTGCGTTTACCATTGTTGCTTGTAACAAGTATCACGCAAACAAGCCTTGGGGGATCCGTGTTGCAAGGACCCAAGCATGGGATCCGTTTTCATTCAGACCAAATGCAATGACTGAGCGTGAAATCGCGCGGGCTCCCTTACATGATCCATGGGCTCCAGTGTCCCTGAAGGTGAGGGAAGGAGCAATGTCCAGGTCAAAAACTCCAAAATCTTACTCCCTATTGTTCCTACGTTAGTCCAGTGCAGATGCCCCAAAACTGTCGCCGGCTTTTGCTTTGTTCATCTTATCTTCGCCGGGGCGGGGGGGGGGGGGTTGCAAAAGATCGCCGTTTAGAGCTTAAGGCTTTAGTGTTAGGGAGGATATACACACGTACTTTTTTTCCTGAATGGTAGCCAGGGGAGATCCTAACCAGATAAGGAGGCCCCAAATAACAGGAGATTACGAATCACAGATGGATCATGTGAAAAAAACTGTTGGTATGAGGTTTAGGGATTGCAGCGTTCCATCATGCTCCTTGGGTAACTATGAGATCCCAGCGGATTTTGAACATCCAGCAAGGAAGCAAGCAAGCAGGCAGCCACGCAAGCAAGCAGGCAAGCAAGTGTGCTTGCAAGAGCCTGTGCACCCTAAACCCTAAACCCTAGATATATTCAGCTTCTCTCGGTTTGGAAACTTTGTGTGGGCATGACAAAGCTGCCCATCCATGCACAACTTGCACGGAGGGCCTTGATACTTATTACGTATAACCCTCTGAGTGACTACCGCTCAAAATGTGTTTAAAGTCCATAGCTGCGCATGCCAAGTAGATCCCAAATATATCATGTGGCTGATGTGCCCCAACTTTCAGGCCAACTTTCACCCCTAAACCCTAACACTAAATCCTGAACGGCTCACTGGGGCAGAGTTGAATATGGTTTCTGGTTTAGGGATTTAGTCCATAATATTCCACTCGAAGCAAATTCCCCAACCCCTGGGCGGATCTAGAAAGAGTTCCTAGAAATTATCCAATAGTAGTATCGGGTGCCATATTGGGGGCTGTACTTTCTAGAACCTCCAAGGGGGGTTGGGAAAGGAATTTGTTTTTAGAATCAGCCAGGTGAGGTCGAAACCCCGAACCCTCAACCCCTGAACCACGAAACCCCAGGAATGCCTGGGCGTCCGGCACAATCTCCGCCTACATTTTCGTCATTCTGCTCTCTGACCCCTGACTTTTTCGGGTTTAGGGTTCAGTTTAGGGTTTAGGGCAGAGGTATGGAGCAGGGGGAAACAGCAAGGTTTCGGGAGAGGGCAAGGGCATTCGTCACTTTGCTTTCATGCTCTTATCTCATCAAAGGCCCAGGACAAAGCAGGCTGCAGCGGAATAGAACGCAAAACCTCCAACCCTAATGCTGAACCTTACCTGGACCCTAGATGTCCTACCATTGCTCACTGGAAGAATAGGGTTTAGGATTTAGGGTTTAGGGTTTAGGGTTTAGTGTGTGTGTGTGTATATATATATATGGTGCTGAGTAGGGAATGCCGGAATGGGCTGTATAGGGAGCATATTCCCTATTCCCTACTGACCATCAGTAAGTTTGTTTTGGATATATCTGACAGAAATACGGGAGAGAACCCACGAAAAGCAAAGGCCACCAGGGTCCAGGTAAACCCTCCAAACCCAAACCTGACGTGAGCTATAGTCTGAATTCCTTAAAGGTGGTTATATAGGGCATTATACAGGGGAATATTATAGAGGGGGATACTAGGAGTTAAGACTATAGCTCACATTCTAGACCCTGCGCGTAGAGAAAGCAGACAGGGGAGGCCTTGAAAAATTTGATAGTTTCCATAAGTACGGGGACTTAGGGTTCAGGGTTTAGGTTTCAGGCCTTATGGTGGGGACCCCAAAAGGGAATCCCTAACTTACTTAGGATGTCCTTAAGCGGGAGGTGGTCCAAGGGGGGTAGGTAACCTAGTAATCCCCATCATTCCCTTATACTCCCTAAGCTTCCCTAAGGTTCCCCAAGGCTCCCTTGTACCCTACCCCCCGAACCACCCCCCCTTAGGATCCTATAACTTACGGAGCCCTCCTCCCTGTGGCTTCGGGCGACTGGGCCACCCCCAGCCTCGTTTGAGTAGTATTTGATTTGGGGATACTATGGTACCCAATATAGAGTAACATTATATCCTCCCTTTTGGATATAGTATCTTATAT
This sequence comes from Symbiodinium pilosum, assembly GCA_905231905.1. Classification (NCBI taxonomy): domain Eukaryota; class Dinophyceae; order Suessiales; family Symbiodiniaceae; genus Symbiodinium; species Symbiodinium pilosum. The sequence goes on from CAJNIZ010006486.1 coordinate 14,684, forward strand.
GAGGAATATAATCTTACTAGGGTCAACCACCCAAAAAACATTACATCCTAAGCCCTAAACCTTAAACCGTAAACCCAAAAAAAATGCTACTCATTTGGAAGTTCACGAATAAGATCCAGCCTTCCACTTTGGTTACGCATGTTTACAAGAAGTTTTAGGGTTTAGGGTTTAGGTGGATACTAACAATCCTGCATGACCCAAAGTACCTAGTTCCTGGCGAACTATGGTAGTATAGTATACTACGGTCATGCAGGATTTCTGTTAGCAAGCCCTAAACCTGAAGCCCCCAAGTCAAGTTCTTCTGCTGGCTCAGGGTTTCTGCTTAGGGTTTAGGGCTTAGGGACAAGGAGCTTCTTAACCTGAATCCCGAGCCCCCAACCATAAACCTGAAACCCAATGTCTAGATGGGAGGTGCTGCAGACCTTCCACCCCAAGCCCCCCGAGCCCCAAAACCCTGAACCCGAAGACCCTAAACCCTAGAGCCTAAACCCTAAAACCCTAAACCCTGGAAATGGTATGGTGCCTTCCAAATAATCACTTCATACTAAGGGTTTAGGGCCTATAGCCCAGCTTAAGTAGATAGAATATGGGGTTTTTGGGCATCTTGTTAAGGGGACTATAATCTTAAATCCCCTCACCCACTAATATCACATATTCCTTCCAAAGAGACTTCATATGGGGCCATATGTAAGATCAGGTGGTGGGGGTATGTAAAATTAGCATGAGGCGGTTACTGGGGCCCATGTCTTAGAGTCCCAGGGTTTAGGATTTAGGGCTTTAAGGTCATAGCGACTTCAGTATGTTGGGCTCTGTATGGCCGTCTCTTGATCGAAACCCTACACCCTAAACCCTATATGCATCCTTAGAAAGCTTTGTGCCCTAGAGACTCTGGTATCTTCACGTAACTTTTAGGGTTTAGGGCTCAGGTTATCAGGTTAGTCTAGGTCATCTGAAGATCTCGATTTTGCAATGCCGAATCTTATCAGGTTCCGGGTTGAGAGCTGCATTTAGAGATCAAAGTGAAGGGTTAACGCTTTAGGGTGTAAGATTTAGGCTTCAGGGGTTTAGGGTCCAGGGTTTCGTTATAGGCTTAAGGGTTTAGGGTTTAGCGTTTTTTGGGTTTAGGGTTACGCGTTAGGTTTTGCGGTAGGCATTTAAATGTGGCAATCGTTGCGTGGATGAGTCTGCTTCGGTACCTTCAGCCGAGACCCCAAAGGTTTACTAACCCTAAATCCCTTAACCCTGATCAGCGTTCTGATGTCTAAGGGTTCTAAGCAGTCCAAAACGCCAAGTGCCTCAAACCCCAAACTGTGAACTCTGGATGGATCGGTCGCGGCTCTTGCAAAAAGATTCAGACAAGGGTGTTCCTCCCTTGGCAACAGCTTCTCCGGGTCACCGGCATGGCGGTTCGAGGGCGTATGCTTCAAACTCGGCTCTTTATGGCGATTCGAGGGCGTATGCTTCAAACTCGGCTCTTTATGGCGGTTCGAGGGCGTATGCTTCAAACTCGGCTCTTTATGGCGGTTTGAGGGCGTATGCTTCAAACTCCGCCCTTTTGAGAGTAAGGGTAAGCCGCCCGAATCTAGGCTCAATGTTGCGCTTGGCGCTGAACGGCGAGCCGGGGCCATGGGACCTGTTAGGCCCAGCTTTCTGGAGCCGAGCGCAGGATGGGTCCGAACGAGGGCTGGCATTGAGTGGCTTCAGGTAAGGTCTTCATTTGACTCACCGCGAAGGCAAAGAAACACCAGATCACTCGTCATAATTTCCCAGTGCGGTGTCGTATCCTAATTCCTGGGGTGTTAGTAGGGAAAAAATGAATATAGATCCTTAATTTAAACCCCTGATGAGTAAACCCCCTCCTTTTAAGGGCCTTAGATTAGGATCCCTATTATAATGCCTACTAAGGGGAGGAGGGGAGGGGTTTTTTAATCAGGGGTCTACGTTCTATGATATATTCCCATATTCCCCGCTAACCCACAGTAGGTTATAGGAGTGTGCCAGTTGAGGGTTAATGTTTTGATGCTCCGGGTCATGTCCTAGGTACCCCAGTAGTTTTCTTTTGATGGTTTAGGGTTGAGCGGGTTAGGGTTTGAGGATGCCCCAGTAGTGCCTTTTTCCGTTTTTTCTTGGGGGGAAGGGGGGGAGGGTGGCCTTGTTAAAGTTGAACATTGGGCAAAAGTGTACCCTTATTATTAGGGGGTTACTGGGAACCTAGTGTACCTTGGCGACACGCCTCAGGACTTCAAACCGATTGCGGTGGATGTATTTACATTGCTCTGGCTACCTCTGGCTATGTACGTCATAGCCCTAGTGGGAACAGCAGCGGGTCATAAGCTTTACATTACTGTTAGCACAGCCTCATTTTGATAAGCCCTTCTCCTGACATGATGACATTGGACTCTCTCCCCACCCTGACCTAAGATATGGTCTACAAGACAGACAGGTGTGTGTGTGTGTATGTATGTGAGTGCGTATGCATACATGCATGCATGCATGCATGCATGCATGCATGCATGTATGCATGTATACATGTATGCATGTCTGCATGTATGCGTGTGTGCATGTGTGTGTGTGTATGTAATGTAATGCAATGAAATGTAAGGTAAGGTAAGGTAAGGCAATGTATGTATGTAGGTAGGTAGGTATTTTTGTATGCATGTATGCATGTAAGTATGTCTGGGCAACCGTATTGAGTATCCACAGTGAGAGGAGGGAATGCGCCATATCAGGAGGAGGGGTTTACTGCCTACCCTAAACCCTCCGAACCCCTAAACCCTAAAACCCTAACACCCTAAACCCTAAAACCCTAACACCCTAAACCCTAACACCCTAAACCCTAAAACCTTAAACCTTAAAACCCTAAACCCTAAACCCTAAACTTAAAACCCTTGCAAAACCCTAAACCCTAAAACCCTAAACCCTAAACATCTGAGCCCTGAACCCTGAGCCTGGGAGGCCCTGATAC
>CAJNIZ010006487.1:0-10346 GCA_905231905.1 Symbiodinium pilosum
AAAACCCTAAACCCTAAAAGCCATCTCACAGTCAAGAGCACGACTCATCCAAGGGACTTGCAAACAAAGTCCACGCGTCCACGGCGTTAATCTCAGCAGTCTCCTCAACTTGCAACATGACCATTTGGGGATTAATTATAGGGTTTGGGGGTTAGGGTTTAGGGATGACTAGGAGTATCCCCCTTTATAACCCCTATAGAAGTCCCCTATACAATCCCCTATATAACCCCCCCTTTATGGAGTTTAGACTATGGCTCATTTAGGGTTTAGGGTTTAGGGGTTTAGGGGCTTATCTCCCGTCGAGAACTTGAGTGTGATTGGGGGCAGGCACGCAGATCTCCACACCCAGCAGCGTCACCAACGTCCAGAAACCGGGGCAAGAACTCTACAGGGTCTAGGTTGTACCACGCTGCCTTGATCAGTCTTTGATTTTGCTTTCGGGTCTAGGTAAGTAACCGTCAAACGCGTACAAAGGAAGTTGCCGGAAGACAATCCTTCAAGCCGAGACTTCTCGGGGCATTTCCAAGTCGCGAAGAACTTTCTAACTTTCATCCAACAATATGTTGCAGACACGTTGCGAGGAAGGCTTTCATTGCTTCATCATCGAACAAGCGCTCAAACCTCACGCGCGGCTTCCATGCGGGCAGGGAGGGCGCGCGATCCAACAAGTCTTAAACCTCGTATGCTTGCCAATGTCCTGATACATGCCGCTGCTGCTGTTGCTACTGCTGTTGCTAAAGCTCCTTACAAGACTACATGTTTTCGGAAGCCACGCGGAATTGTCACGAATTGGTGGCATCTATTTATGAAGATACTAGGCGTCGTAAGTTTGTACTTTGAAGCCGGGGTTACGTAGAAAAACCAAACTAGTCCGAATGTGGGGCCTGATTTCTGAGTCTTTCATGGTGCAAATTGCAAAACCTGCCGGCTGGAAAAGTGAGGCAGGTTTAGGGTTTAGAGCTCCCCCCTCAGATGATGCATTTTGCAGGGGAAAACATGGGCGTCCCCTTCGAATACAAGAGCAGAAGAAAGCTCAAAGTATAGTTGACCTGTTTCTTTGTCTACGATGTAAGAGCACTGGTTCAAGATCTTGGCAAAAAGGCATCCAGTTTCGATGTTCCCGGCTTCTAAAACAAGCTCTTGGATGCACGACAATTGAGTAACGTTTTTTTTGGTTGTTAAACCCAGTAAGATTATATTCCATATATAAAATACTATACCCCAAAAGGAGGATATAATCTTACTCTATATTGGCTACCATAGTATCCCCAAATAAAATACTGCACAATTGGGGTGCCATCCCTAAACCCTAAACCCTAAACCGTGCGGCTAACACATCATCACTGATAATCGTTCTCCGGAGCCCTCACTCATCCCCAACCTCAGTGGGTTAAGGGTTTAGGGTTTAGGGCTTATGTAAGGTTTTTTTGTTTTACAACCCCAACGGCCTTTTAGGTCAGGTTTAGGGCTTTGGGTTTAGGGTTTAGGGTTTATGTAAGGTTTAGGGTTTTGAAGTTTAGCAGAGAATGATGCTGACGAGGCAAAATGATTGAGATCGCTTCTCCATGATATTGGTCTTTTGTAACCCCGAAGATTTGTCCATCATCTGTTCTTATCCGTCCAAATGACCCTTCCCATCCGTCCCAGCAGAAATAATTCTGGACGTGCTGCGTCAACGAAACCGCTTGAGGCCCTTTCTAAATTGGTTTGACGCTTGCATCCAATGCAACCAATTAGGGAAAATATTTCAGTGTCCCAAAGGCCACCCCAGAACAAGTTGGTGTAGGTTCTGCATCAACACCGCGAAACCCAACCGCTCCCGGATACAGCGCCGTGGCCCAAACAATGATCCAACAACGGTGAGAGCATTAATACATCGTAACTGCAAACCATGCCTTTTCCTGGCTACGCTGCAGAATCCTCACCAAGAGGTTTGCACCCTTGATTGTCTTGGGCACTGTCATTGAATACGTCTTACCCCTAACCAGACTCTGCAGCACCAGTAGTGACGAGCTGCTCTGAAATCGTAATCCGCCCCAAGCCGCTGCCTCAGAAAGCGCACATCGGAGAGATTGGGAAATGTGCCAAGGACGACTTGGAATATTGCTTGACCTGCTGCCATAAAGCGTCACAGTTTCTACATACTTGAATTAAACAACCTACGTTTCAGGTCGCAAGCATTCCGCAAGCAGTTGACTTGTGCAATCTTACTTGAAATCTTACTAACGAAGTGACTGCGAGGTAGTATGCATGCCTAACGCTAAGCATTTGAGGGCTACTGTGGGCGGGAAGGGGCTTGATCGGCGAACAATTCTTTGCACGAACGAGCGGTTGAAGCTCCACAATTCATGAGCTACTAACCACTATGTTGATACAGATCTATGCCCAAGCCCGCAATTGACCCAAACCAAATCAGTGAACTCCCATTGTTCTTATACTCCCTGCATAGTGCAAATCAGGCCACTGTCCATTTTGCTGAAAAGGTCGTGGGCCAGCTTTCGAAACTCGTGGCGATTTTGCCTCGTTTGGCCAAGGCCAATGCTACATCTTGTTACCTGGTGCTGTTTCCGTTGCCCATATAAGCTAAACTCCCAGTATCCCCCTTAATAAGACCTATAGTAGTCCCGCATATAAACCCCTATACAATCCCCTTTGATTAAAGAGTTTCTACTATAGCTCAAATGGATCTTGCGCGCCCCATGATTGCACGCTCCGGGCCCCATGTCGACCCTTATTGTAAAGCACCCCGTTCACATTGCTACCTTGATGTTTTGCACGTTTACGAGTTTACGAAACATGTTTTTAGGGATCCCAATACCTCAATGTAGGTAATATCTACAGACTTCAGAGCCCAATGTAGGTATTACTTATATACTTGGATCCCTCGGGTGTTCTAGAGAGTCGCAGTTCATCCGCCACTGCACCTTAACTGCTTTGGCCACTTGCGAGCATAGGAGATAATCCGGCTTCGTGCCCTAAACCCTAATTGACTGTGATGCTGCCAAGCCGCATCAGAGTGTCATGGTCACGCTCGGCAGCTTTTATCGCCGAATTGCAGAATACCTGGGTTCTTGTTGAAATACTATTAAAAATGCTCATGTTCTATCTAGGGCGCAGGTATACATAAAATGCAAAAGGTTGTTCAACAAGAGCCCAGATACCCCTGTCATGACATTCCTGAGTTGCGTTTTAACCCATGTTACGATGTGGCATTGCTCACACAAAAAATTGATGCGCAAACACCCCCAAACAGGCAAAACACAAACGGGGAACTTCACGAAATTCTCGATGACAGAACAAACGAACGAAACATCGGACATTGACATGCCCAAGACCCAGGGACCCCTAGAACCGCAGTCCTCCTGAGTAGTGTTTCTTTTGGTGGTTAAACCCAGTAAGATTAGAATTATTCCTTATATAAAATACTATACCCCAAAAGGAGGATATAATCTTACTCTATATTGGGTACCATAGTATCCCCAAAGAAAATACTACTCTCATGATTTTCTACAAAGCCTCTTCTCTTTACCCGATGTCCTGGTCTCGAGGCATGCCGAACCCTATAGGGATCCAAATAGGCCAACGTAAGTAATATTTACAGAATTTAGGGCCCAATGTTGGTATGATTTGTATACTTGGATCCCTATAAAGCCCTTTTCATAACCCAGTTTCCAACTCATTTTCCATGGTCTTTTCCTTCTGATTCGCTATTATTGGTATTATTTGTATACTTGGACCCCTAGGGAAACTTCTGACAGCTCATTCAGGCCCTTAACCCTAAACCGTGTAAATTTTCGCCAAGCATGAACACTTTTTAAGCTGTAAATATGTCACGTTCACCTCGAGCAGCAGCAATTATAACAACAACTTCCAGAGAACAACAGAGAACGGTTCAGGGTTTAGGGTTTTGGGTTTAGGGTTATATAGGGTTTAGGGTTTAGGGAACAACCCCCAGCCACCGTTGAACCAAATTCAGTCTACCTACCCTTCTGTACAACCCTGCTGGGTCTATTTGTCGGCATTGGACTTCTCCAACCTCTGCTAGGTCATAATCAGAACCTCGGTGCAGCTTTCTGTGCCAGAACCGCCCTTGTCCCATGATGTGTCGATCGTGACCTATTCACCTTTGGAAGCATGTCCCTGAAGGAAGACACCGGATCGGGTTTGACAGCACAGGATCTTTTTTCACCATTGCTCCATGAGATCAGGTATAACCTAACCCAGCCTTCCTTTGTTCCTTTGCAAAACCCTAAACCCTAAACCCTAAACCCTAGATTCCTTTGTCAAGTCCTGGTCTATGGGCCATGGCTACGCACCCCTGGCTCTGACACCATAGATGGAGAAAAGCCTGCAGCTAAGCATCAGGACGGCGAAGGTGCAGAAGCATACGTAGAAGTTAAAAACTTGCACCCAGAACCTCAGCATCACAGAAGCCTAAACCCTAAACCCTAAACAGATTCTGACCCCCTACAGCAGGGGCTATATATAACTATATTATAAATATTATCCAACTGTTACTGAGTGGGGGCAGTACCCTAAGAATCCACAGAACAACAACATTCGGGGAGGCCGAGAGCGGGCTTGTCTTTCGAGCCGGGGTCCGCTTTCGAGGGATCTGGTTTAGGAGGACCCCCCACCCTGTAATAGTGGTATAATAGGAATATAATAGGACCCTAATATAATCCTTATTATCCATAATAGTCACGATTACTGGGTGGGGGGTCCACCCAAGGTCTGGTACATAATATTTCCATTTGTTTGGGGTGTTCTTGAGGCAGCTCTAGGATTAGATGATGGATAATATGTGTGGGCCCTCAATTTCTCGTTGGGGGGCGTCTAATTGCGCACGAGTCCGGCACGGTTGTACACACAGAGGCGGGGATGAAATTCCTTTCCAGAAGATGCAATACCCTGGGCAATTCAAACTTCAAATGAATGTCATTGGAGCTCCCAGGCGTAATGTACGAGGGTTCAGGGTGTCCTAAACCCTAAGCCCTAAACCCTACCAGTTCAACTTTGAAGGCCCTTTTTCGGGCTACTTATTACTTGGATTGAAGCTACAAAACTTGCAAAAGTCACTGCCCAAGAATCCGCGCGGTTAAGGGTTTAGGGTTTAGGGACCCTGCATCTACCCTCTATATACTCGAAATAGGGGCCGTGTACCCGTATTTAAGGAGTACGAGGTGCGGGTAGACAGAGTTCCGATACCCCTGGATGAAGATCCAACACCAAAACCCACAAAAAAGGCAAAGGCTGACCTTGAAAACCTGGCTGAGAAAGCATTTGTATGTATACATATTTACATGCGCATATGTATATGAATATGTATATGGAATATATATATATATATGTATATACATATACACATATGTAGACATATGGTGTGTGTATACATATATATATATATACATATGTTTTTTGAAAGTGTAGGTTCAAAACAAGGCTCCCCGATGAGTTCTGCAAAAAACACAGGAGCCTCATGATCAGCGAGACTCAAACACAAAGCACGGAACAGCAGAAGGTCTGCCTAACCCTAGGGCTATAGCCATATGTAGGTATTATTTCTAAACTTTGGGGCCCAATGTAGGTTTTATCTATAGACATGGCGCCCCAGGGTAAGTGATCGTGTGGTGTCGTTGGAGACTCAGGCGAGTGACCGCAATTGACGAAGGGAAGTCTCCCACACAGGGCTCAGCTAGTGGGCCAAAGAAGGTGAACAAGAAGCTATATAACCCCAATATAACCCTATATACACTGGTATAGTTTCCATTTTCTCTTCCATTATCCCCAATATTGGGAATATAAACCCTAAACCCTACAGTAAAACATTATGAAAGCTTCCGGTCTTTGGAACTTTAGAGTAGAAAGGCCTCGAAAACCAGTATCCGCAGATGACAGCTGAAGCTTGAGCTGCCCATGGCAGTGGCTCAGGGTTTATGGGGTTTAGGGCTTATGGGATTATGTAGGCATAATGGAAAAGAAAAATGGAAACTACTATCGTATAATAGGGTTTAGGGGTAAGGGGTATATGGTAGTTTCCCAAAATAAGGAGACCCCAATATAGACCCCAATATACTATAATCCTTATTATGGGGGCCCCAAAAAAGGTACCCCTAGTTTTAGGAAACCCCTAAACCCTGAATTCTAAACCTTAATCCCTAAACCCTAAACCTTTTTAGGAAACCCCATATGTAGCATGGATTTCTGGGATTTTTGGGGTTTGGTGCCGGCTGCTCTGGCTGAGCAACCCATCGATATGCGCAAGCGCGTCAGCAGCAATCCACCAGTCGATGCCACCAAGTATAGACCTGCAGGTTACCAACATTGGGGTTTAGGGTTTTGGGGCTTGGGGTTTAGGCTTTTGGGGTTTTAGGGTTTGGGGGTTTAGGGTTTGGCGGTTTAGGGTGTGGGGCTCTAGGGTTTTGGGGTTTAGGGTTTAGGAGTTTTGGGGTTCGGGGCTTTGGGGTTCAGGGTTTAGGGTTTACCTACTCTGCTGCGGTGCCTTTGTCCGATGTGTAGGAGCTTCCAAGAGAACAGGTTCTTCATCTGACCACATCAACACACTTGAGCTGCCTGATGTGCACACCTCTAAATTGAAAAGTGATCTAAAATCAAAGCATGTGCCTTAAAACTTATTCGAATGCTACGCCCATTTGACCAACATCTGTTGTATATCCGGGTGCGCTGGGCCAAGCCCAGTCAAATAAACAGTCTCCTGAGCCTGCCCCAAAAAACGATCATGTGAGCCAAAGTGCAGCAAACTCTTAGCATCCCCCTTAATAGCCTTATTATACTCCCCTGTATAATCTTCTATACAAGCCCCTCTATGGAGTGTGGACTATAGCTCATATGTCTTGGGACTTGTGACCCAGAGCCTTGAAGACGAAACGGCCCATACCCTAAACCCTCAAAACCAAACATGGCTACGTCCCCAACCCAAACCCCGGGGAGGATCTAGAAAGTAGATCCCCTTTTCGGGTTCCTAGAAATTGCCCAATAGCAGTATAGGGTACCGTAATGGGGGTTCTACTTTCTAGATCCTCCCAGGGGTCTGGGAATGATATCTCCAAGCCCAGAGCCTAGCCACAATACAGCAGGAACTGCAATGTAAGCCAAATCCGTGAGTCAGCTTAGGGTTTAGGGTTGACTGTGTTGGCTAAACAACTTCTCATGCAAGAGTAAGCTGGATTTGTCCTGTCTTCACTCACGATGTACTGGGGTCCCGAGGAAGCGGAACTGTACTCCTTGTGTGGCAAAGACATCTGTAGCCGCCAGATTAACTGCAGCAATCCCATCAACAATTGGCCCGGTTTCACCTCAAGCTTTCGAAAACCATGCTGTCTTGGACCTTTAAACCCTAAACCCTAAACCCTGAGTGCTGGGGGAAATCTCTTATCTCAAGAAGAAACTTCTGCAAGCCTCAGAAGCGTCGTCAGGGACCGGTCCAGGGTTCCTTGCGTTCAGCTCAGGATTTGGTTTAGGAATTAGGGTTTAGGATTTAGGGTTTAAGAAGTAGGGTCTAGGGTTCAGCTTAGGTTCATGAACAGCTCAACCCTTCGAGGAATTGCCCTTCAGGAGAGTCTGGCCAGAATTACAACGGCAGCGCAATGCCCTGCCCAAAAGCAATAGTATAAATGACTGCAAAATTGGCTACATCAATTTCAGTTGGGGAATGAGGATTTTGGGGTTTAGGGTTCAGAGTTTAGGGTCCCGAAACCCTACACCCTAAGCATCGCCTGTGATGTCATAATGTTTCTACAGTCTAGATCATACTTTTGTCCTCCGTCCTGGTGCTATAAACGGCTTTCGTAAAGCGCTCAGAATGCGTTTGAGTCCGTCACATGTAGACATCGCCTGACAGCGAAAACATGCGTGTACAAATGGGTTGTACAAAGGCGTTTGGATCAAGCTTTCAAGGAAGTTTAGAATTTGAGTATGTTGAGCCTTGGGTTTCAGCCATCTTTCAGCCAATGCTACTGCAAGCAGTTTTCTCCTTCGAGAGCCCTGCATGAATCTACAAGGCCCGCAGATAGCTCATGGTCATAATCAATGACACACTTTCCGAGGTCTGTCTTGGATTTGTCTAGCATGCTCGCTGCTGCGCGAAGTATGGCATAGCTGAGCTGTGGCACTCGAGACTATCAGCGGACACCAAGACTGGCTCCCAGCTATGACACGTCTCCTGAAATCCCCGGGGCACCACAGCTACGTGCAGCGCCGGGGACCGTATTTTTAACAAGTTAGAGCCAACGTCGCTGCATGCATCTTTCTTCCCCAGCAGCCCATTACTGTACAGTAATGTCCAGACGGAGCATAATCAGACCCGGCAGAAGCTAGATTTCAAGTTCTTATGTGCAGACCCAACTCCTCATTCCTTTGCTATTCTGGGTTGCTGTTAAGGAACTTAAATTTTGTTACTACATTAGGGAAACCCTATGATTTACTATATATACCCATTATGGTAGCTTAATTTAAGTTCCTTAATCCCTATATTCCCCCAGTTTCCATTTCATTTTCCATTTTCTTTTCGATTTGATTCTCCATTATAGGGGGATAATATACCCTAAACCCTAAACCCGAAACCGTAAACCCTACAGCAACCCAGTCATTCCTTTGCTATTCCTTGCATCCCTTAACGTCACCTAAGACCTGACCGCACCAATCCTTGTGCAGCCCTCAGATCCTCCACTGCAGGATCCATGGTAGCTGCTCGAAAATCTCCCCAGTTTAGGGTTTAGGGTTTAGGGTTTCACTTTGAAATCTGCCCGGCTTATCCCTGTAGACAACCCTGGTATACTTCTCCTGCTTAAAGCCGCATGTGGAGACGTAGAAATTGCTGAGCCCTCAGAGCTTCACCTTTCTGGTTAGTACGGAATACGGGAATATAATCCCTACATAATCCCTGAAGAATGTATTCCCTAATTCCCTACTAACGCTAAACCCAAAATCCTGAAACCCGAATTCCTAAACGATTTCTTCATTCCGCACTAACCCGGTGGGCTTCACGTGAGGCCAAGGGTCCGAAGTGAGCTTCAAGCATCGGCTCGGGCGCATTGAAGAGTACGTAGTCCTTGGGCTGAGAAGTTGCAGGGAGGCTCCGCATAGGGATCGTAAGAATATGACGAACAATAAGAATAATGGCAATCAGATAATAGTAACGAAGGCCAGGGATCCAAGTACACAAATACAGACAACCCAATGGAAAAGAACATATAAACTGACACACACGGCCCAGTTATAAAGGTGTTTTTTCAGGATTCAACTATACAAATAACATCTACATTGGGCCCTGAATTCTGCAATGCTGCATACGTTGGGCTAATTGGGTCCCTATAGGGTAGGTCTTCTGCACGATGTTGCAGGCCTGAAACATTGCCGTAAGGAAGTAGACAGCTCACTAGCCGGAATATTGAATTGGCTTACATTATGGTATAGTCCCCTTTAAGTAGATAGAATATGGCTTTGGGCATATTATAATAAGATCCCCATATACCCATATTCTATCTACCCAAGGGGGATTATATATCTTAGCTTGTATAGGAATTTCCGTTGGGAATATCACCATTAGCAAGACATCAAGCCTTTCATTGGGGTCCACTCGCCTGCGGCGGATGCTACTGTAGCTAGCAACAGCTTCTGAAGTGTTGTGTCGTTTTGTGTTGGGGCGTGCAGCGTAGCGAGGGCCTACATCTGTATGGGCTGAGCATGCTGTTATACCTGCTTCAGGTGGTTGGACTTGGAGTTGGAGGTATCTTATATAGCCAGATATGGTGTAGTCAAGCTGTGGCTCTGGAGGGATGCACAAAGACAACAAAAGATCAAGTAGTGATAATGATAACAAAAAGAATAACGGCACTAATGATATTCATAATAGTAATAATAAGAATGTTGCTGATAATAATGATAGTGTCAAGAGCTCAAAAGAAACCAAGCATCGATTGCCGCGTCGGTGAAGAGGATTCCAAAGGTGTAAATGATCAGGCACAACAGCCTGGAAGGCGCAGCCCTGAACTAAGTTTGTAGTATATCCCTTCAGAATAAGTCTTTTTTCGCGCGGGCCCGCGGGCACGCGCCCTTAAAGCGGGACCCCACAGCTATGACATAATTTGTTTTTCCCTCCAGCCTGGTTTAACCGCGTGGTTTTGAAGGGGTCGTATGAGCTGAATTTCGCTGACAGGCGTGGGGCTTCGCGTTTCCCAGGCTGCTGGATGCCATTTTACGCCCATATTCGCAGTGTTTTGGGGCTGGGCAGCTTAGCTCCATGGGTGACCTTTCTGGCATCCATCACCCAACCATATGATATACTCTCGTTCGTGTTTCGAGGGCATACGATTACGAAAAACATC
>CAJNIZ010006489.1:0-17643 GCA_905231905.1 Symbiodinium pilosum
TGGAGGATTTCTCTTTAATTTCTAATTAAATTTTAAAAGGAATTCATATAGAGGAAAATCCTTCGAAAAATGAGAAATCTAGGAATTAAGGATTTCTTTTTAATTTGACGAAAAAACACTCTAAACGTAGATCTTGGGGGGGGGGGGCCAGCATATATATCTAGAGGAGAGGGAGAGAGAGATCTAGAGGAGAGGGGGAGAGAGAGAGAGAGAGAGAGAAAGAGCGCATCATATAGGGGCGATATAAGGTTGGGATTTGGGATTCAGGGCCAGGGTTTAGGGTTGCAGTAGGACAAACAGGTTGATTAGAAGAATATGCATAACGGAGGATTTTCCGCGGTTTAGGAATTGGGCTGGGCAAATTTTCGCGACCTCACTCCAAGTAGTGGTTCACTGAGTGTCAACAGAACCTGCTGCTACCCCTAGGGCCAGCGCATGGCATACGTTGGGGCAGCCTAAGGAGTGGCTGTCCGCGCCATTGCGAGTGGGCACATAACGTTGCGTTATCTTACGTTCATACTTGGAACATAGTGCCAGCATGGTTGCATTCCAGCTTCCGAAATCATCATCGAATGGCCGGTTTAGGTTAAAGTTAAGTGGTTGGGGGGTATACACAGGGTATAGGATTCGAAGATTTTTAAGTTTCTTCACGGCTAAGGGCTTAAGGTTTTATCACCCCTTTGAGGGATTACAAGGGTATACAGGCATACATGTAGGAATTGTTTTTTTCAAATTTCAGGATTTGGACGGCAGTGTCTATGTACCCCACATTTCGGGTGGTGGGATTTTGATATTAGGATTGTAGAAGAGCTTCCGGAGAAATATATACACACACACACATTTTTCCCGAGTAGTAGGGCTCTTGCGACAAGGTTTACAGTAAAGAGTTTCTGATCCTGACATACTGCCCCGAAACTATAGAATAAACCCAAGGCCTCAAGTTACTACCACATTGTATCCTCATTTCTGGGTCTCGCATGGCCTCTCAGACCTTTTCATGTAGGCTCGTTGGTTGGAAGCGTGCCAGGTCGCAGATGCTTGTGGGCAATTACCCTTGACCGCAACCCCAAATATCTACAGTATAGTTTTATGGGTCAATTATGCCTGCCAACTGGGGGGTAGCTATCACCCAACCGAGGGTGATCTTGGTAAAAAAGTAAACCCAAGTTTACGCTTCAGGAGCGCCGCGGGATTGCATCGGGCGCCAGCTTCTTAAGAGTTGCCGTAACGCGGATTAATTATAGTATATGATGGAGTACTTTGAGCTCTTATTTATGGAAACTACTGTGTGCAGGTTCATTTTTTCCTGCGCGAAACCACGAACCTAGAACAGGAGCATTGAATTGAGGCAGTCAGCCTTTACATGCTGGTGGCTGGTAGGGAATATGGAGAAGAGATGGAGTATAGGGTTTCCTGTCAGGTACTAGATGGGGAGTCCTCTAGGCATCCATTCGTTTACGCAAAGAGTATAGGGACTTTGTTGAGGTGTTACCACCAACCACTACAGGTATTCATTTCCCTTAGTCCCGCCTAGCTACCAATCTTCCGAATGGACGCCTATGCCCTAATTGGCAAACTAGAAGACCCAGACCCTAAACCCTAAATCCAAACCCAAAACTCGGGTTGGTGGGAGGGCAGTCGAAGTTGAACCCCATGCGCTCCAGATGCAAACCACACAAACACTCGGATGATCTTGATACTCCTTTGAAGACAAACACAACATCAGTAACGATGTAGCAATAATAAGATATCACCTTTAAACAGAATAGTAATCACAGCAACACAGCAACAGCATTAGATAACAGCATTCACAACACGAGCATTATAATAACATAAGAGTAAAACTGGAAGAGCCAGAACAGACAGTCCTAGGTATCCTGCCTGCTTGTCAGAGCTGTGGCGGCCCGAGGCTTGTGATCACCACAGGCATCTTGGCAAGGTTTCATTGTTAAGGAATTAAGGTTAGGGTGTAAGGCCAGAAACTATTATTGTTTAGGATTTGCCTGCGCCCTCAGTTACCTACAGCTTAGTAGGAGTTAGCCGCTGATGAGAAGGTGTATGTTAGCCTTAAAGCTGCAGGTAGTTGTGGTTGCAGGTACGGTTTAGGGTTCACAATCCCTCGAAGAGTTTGCTGCCCTCAGAGAGTGAGCAAGAAGGAGTGCTTATGCCTTACAAGCTGCAACCCCCAATTACCCACACATAAGTGTCGGTCCAAGCCACTACACATGACACTGTAGGTAACTGGGGTTGCAACTGTAGCATAGTAGTTTCCAGTGTTTCTCCGTTATATAAACCCTTTGTATCCTCCACAAAGGATGTTTGAAATCCATAAAACTCTAGGGGAATGGCATTGTAGGTTGTTCTTGGTTGGTTCATAACCATTCAGAGTCTCTGTTCTCTTTTCGGGGCTTGCATGTGGGGACCTCCCGTCTAAGCCTATGACCTGAGTCTTACAAAGAGGTCTCCCTGGGAGCAGGCGTGCCTAGACTTGCGGTCTGGGATTGACAGGCTTAGGGTTCGGGGCCGTGGTTTCAAGAGGTCCCAGCTTAAAGCGTCTGAGGATTTATACATAAGGTGGTAAGGCTTAGAGTCCCAGGGTGGCAAGTCGAGGGATCACCGAAATGTAAGCTAGACAGGCTACTGGCACTCAGCGTCTAAGTGCCCAAACAGTATACCTTAAACCCAGTACAGGTGTGCTGTGTAATTTGGCCAACCCTCACTCCAAAAGGTTGTTTAGAATTTGGTGTGCAGATACATGGGCCCCAACATATGTAAATAAAAAAATTGTTCAGGTCCAGATTATGCACAAGGATTCCGAACCCCAGTTCCTCAACCGTGTTACAAGCAAGTGTTGCAACCACCATAACTGTGCCTATAACTGGATACAGCAACAATAGTAGTCGTCGCAGTTATAATTTGAAACCCTACTACAGCTACGCATGAGCCTCCAAGCAAACACCTCACTCGATCCTCCCTGCAACGTTGAATCGCCCCCCACTATTGGACGGTGTTGTGTTCGTAACATATGGGTGGTTGTCAAAATTATGGTCCCTTTTTGGGTCCCTATTATGATACGGCACTTAATATTTAGGGTACCCAAAGAGGGATCATAATTTTGACAACCACCCATATAACTATAATGGGGTAGGTGAGGGGTTCTTAGCAGTGGCCGCATGGGTACAGCACGCTCCTTGCGTGAGATCATCTGAGGGCTCCTACTCTTTGCCGGGTTAGAGTTTAGAGCTTGAGGCTTGTACGCGCGTTTGTTTTATGTTTGGTGTTCATGTCGCTGTGTCTGGCTCCACTGAATGACAGCTCAGTGAACAATATGTCCATCTTGACTTCTCCAACCCTGTGCTTTCTTCAATTTTGCCAGCCAACGTAGCACGCTCTAAGCATGAAGCTTTGATGAAGCTTTCGCGGGCAGTCTCACGCAGTGTGATTGGGTGATTGGGCCAGCACTCTCTGTTGGGGTCTGCTTCGCAGGTTGTGGGTTGTTGCACGGTGGGCTGTGTTTGCCTTAGCTTGTGGTGTAACTAGTTCTAACTAGGGTATGGCATACCCTACTTGCAATTCCACTAATGACTTATATGGTAGTTTCCCAAAATAGGGGGACCCCAACATAGGCCCCAAAATATTTTAATCCTTATTATTGGGACCCCTAAAAAGGTACCCCTAATTTTGGGAAACCTCCATAGTAACCCATGAACCTTGAAATTTCATCAGGGTGAGGGCCTTCGGAGATTGGTCTGTGTAATCCCTTCCACTTCGCAGTAACCTCCGCAACCCCTAGGAAGGAATACTCCGCTCATTGTATTTAGTGGTACTTGTAGCCAGTAGTTAACCATTACAAGGGGATGGGGGTGCTATTGTTACAGGCAGGAGACTACTTTCCCAGTACAACCTTCCTTCCAATGTCAAGATGGAAGGATTACCTTCGGCCAAGTTGCAGGGTCTCTGGTCAGTTGGTATTTGGATTCCTCTTCCAATGGCACCTTGTCCCCCTTGAGCCCTATCCTTAAACACCCTGATGTCTTGAACCCCATGGCTCATATCACATGCGGGCACCCAAACCCAGGGTAGGGAAACTCCAACTCTACCATTAGGTCATATCCTATAATACCACAGACCAGAAAAACCTATTCAAGTCGTACCTGTCCAGCCCTAACCAGGTATGCCTGCTTTTTCAAGTTTGATCAGTTCCACCCGGATGCGGATGAGTCCAACACATTCACTATCCGAAAAATCTTGTTGCGGGAGCTGCTACTGGGCGCCTAGTTTGAATGATGACGTTGCTAATTTTCCTTTCCCAGGTCGTAATCACAAGACTACGTACTGCGAAAAGAAACTGCAGGAAGATGCCTGGACAAGCAGAGTTTTGGAGTTGTATTTGCCTAGGGAATAATCCCCTCCCATAATGAATTACAACTACCCCCCCCCCCCTCCCCCCAAATACAGTACCATAATTATACAAGAGGAGCAATATGCTTTGCAAGAGGGTGGGGTGGCTTAAGATTCTGGGCAAGGGGCTAATTCGGATGGAAGCGTGTATTACCCTTGTTTCCATATAGTTTTCAATATTCTTGTCCAATCTCCATTATCATCCCGAAACCCTAAACCCTATGAGGCTTGCTGGTGCTTAAGAGGGAGGGCGGGAGTGGATATAGGGATTATTATAGGAGTATAGATGGGGAGTATTTAGGGATCATTATAGGGATCCACTCCGACCGCTTTCCTGTAAGTACCAGTAAGCCAAGACCCTAAACCCTAAACTACAGGGATTATTATACGGATCCACTTCCCCACTCTCCCGTAAGCACCAGTGAGCAGGGGGAAGGGATTTCACCTTGAATCCGGAAGCTTGCCCCCTTTTTGAGCTTGACGCAGCCCTTGCAAAAGTGGCACATTTCCCATAACGTGAAGGGACCCCAATACAGACTGCAAAATTCCGTAATCTATAGCGACCCCCAAAACTGGTGTCCCTAATTTTGGCAAACGCTCAAGTTGAGGCTAGGGAGGATCTGTGGGAAGCACTCAACTGCGAAGTGCATATTCCTGTCGCGTGTGGACGGTTTAATGTCATGGCTGCGAGAAGAACACGCTTGTGGGCGCTTAGCAACACTTGGCTTCGACGAACCTGCAACTTTGCTGCTGTCAAGAGTCTTGACAGCTACAAAGTCACAGGCACAGCATTTGGACGAAGCCTTTGTGGATTCTGATGGCGACTGGGTACGATTCTTCTCTGCTTCGGGAGAGGGTGGGCGGGTGCTGAAGCTTAGCCTTGGAAACGGGCATGGCAGAAGGGTGATGCGGTTCCAATCTGCGGGCGGAGACTCTGTGGTGGTTCTTCTACAGGATGGAACTTCATTGCAGGCAGGTTATTCTCAAAATTATGGTCCCCTTCTGCTTATACATTAGATTCTGACACATATTCAGGGTCCCTAAACCCTCAACCTTAATTTTGGGAACAGCCCAGGTGGTGGCTCCCCAGAGCAGCGTGGACAACGGCAGCTTGAGACGAGTTCAGGAGGCTGCTTAGTGGTGCTTGAGGGGGAGTGGGGGGGGTGAATATAGGGACTATTATACGGGTATACGTGGGGAGCATATAGGGATGATTATGTGATACTTTAGGGACTATTATTGGAGTGTGTATATATATATATATTATAGATATGTATGGGGAGTAAATAGGGGATTATTATAGGGGATCCACTCCCCCACTCTCCTCCTAAACCCTAAACCCTAAACCCTAAACCCTAAATAACCCCATTATAGTAGTTTCCATTTTCTTTTCCATTATCCCTATATTCAATGAGGCTGCTGAAAGCCTTGGCATGCTGCCTCTGGCGCTGAAGAAGACCATTTGCACTCTATGTGAGACTAGGTGGCACTTTCGGGATAGTCATAGAAAGATTCCCTATTGTTGTATAAGGGCACTTTGGGAGCATTGTACTTATGAAGTAATTTCCCAAGTGTTGTAGAAGGGAACCTACTCATCAATGAAACAGGAGGCTTTAATCTACCACCCAGGAGACATACTTGGCAACCAGGCAGCAGGGACGCTGCCCAAGCGAAGAAGCCCACTTACACTTCCAGCACGGAGCCGCACTTGCTTCCCTGCACTGGTGGGGCGAAGCTTGGGTGGAACATATTTCAGTATTCCCATCGGTTTAGGGTTTCGGGTCCCATAAATGCGAACCCCAATTTTAGATCCCAATATTCTATTATCGACCTCAATTGTTTCCCAGTTGGATGTGGGTCGAAAAGTTTGTACAGGGACCAAACCTTTGGCTTGAAGGTTACTCAGTAAACATTAGGTAGATTCAGTCATCTTCTCAGGCTTCTGGCCCTCTGAAGTGGCGATGTTGGGGAAGGAGCTTTCCTCGATCGACTGCTAGCTGAGCTAGGGTTTTCATTTGCGAGACCATGTTACTACTTGGGCTCAAATCATTACCAATATTGTCGTCCGACATTCGTTGTCGGATGACGATATATTGTACTTTGAACAGACCTCAAAATGGCATTGGTCATTATTCAGCTCTCGAAAAAATCATTTGATTCCAATATCCCTTTCATGAGGTTCCAATCCATTTTCTGCTGTCTTTTCCAAAAGATTCTCCATCAACTAGGATGTAGTATCCTTCAACACCCTATAAAACCCTTCAAGACTCCCTGCATAACCCCTCTGAGAGGGCCCTTACTTTTGTGGGTCCTAAAGCCGCTTCAAGGGTTTAGGGTCTAGGGTTTAGTACTAGTGGACTAGAACGCTTCAGTTTAAATCTTGAAGCCCCCAACCCCGGGCCATAAGGTCCAGCACAGTGTTAGACCAGGTGACCTCAAAGTTCTGTGGAGAACCCTTGTAGTCCCCCTTAAGTAGATAGAATATGGCCTTCAGTATATTATAACAAGATCCCCATATACCCCATAACCTATCTACTTGAGAGGGACTATGCCCTAAACCTTATACCCTAAACAGTAGTTTCCATTTTGTTTTCCATTATCCCTATATAACCCTCATGTTCTATCTACTTAACCCCAATATTTACCCTATTCTGATATAGTAGTTTCCATAAAGCTTAGATGCCCTAAACCTTAAACCCCGAATCCCTAAACCCCTAAACCCTAAAACTTGGATGCTGGACAGCTAGGATGAATCTGCACAAAGCCTCGCTGCGGGTTTCGGACTCTTGGCTGGATACCTCTACGATCCAGACAACATGCGGCAGCTCGAAAGGATTAGGGGGGGGGGACCTTTAAAGAGGTTTATAGGAGTTGTATAGGTGTTATGTAGGGATTATATAGGGGTATACGGGGTTTAGGGTTTAGGGTTTCACAAAATTAGGGGTACCTTTTCGGGGTCCCTGTAGTAAGTATTATAGTATTTGGGTGTCTATATTGGGGTCGCCTCATTTTGGGAAACCACCATTTGAGCAAGGCTTGGGGTTAGAGTTAAGGCTTCGGCTTTGGCGAGTTGGCTTTTTGATTTAGATTCCAGGGGCGTTATGTGGTATGGGCATTGAATGGCATACGGTTTCTGTTCAACTGTTCAACAGGGGTTTGGATGTTACTTGTTGCTGTTGCCGCCAATACTACTGCTATTGCTGCTGCTGCGGCTGCTGCGACGATGATGATAAATGATTGGTTCTGATAATGTCATATGAGGAATGCCTGAAAAGCTTGGTAGCTTGCTTGTGTCATCTCCTTATTCGGCACCATACCCTGGGGCTCCATGCCTATAAATAATGACTACATTGGGCCCCAATGTCAAGAATATTACCTACCTTGGGCATTTGGATCCCTAGGGATACTGTTGGTATCCACGGGCGCGTCTTCTCCAAGTCTTGGTGTTGCCTTTGCACCTGATTCCATACCGCGGCATGCGCATGTCTACCCAGATTCGTG
Organism: Symbiodinium pilosum; assembly: GCA_905231905.1. Lineage (NCBI taxonomy): Eukaryota > Dinophyceae > Suessiales > Symbiodiniaceae > Symbiodinium > Symbiodinium pilosum. Next base: position 7,903 of record CAJNIZ010006489.1, read on the forward strand.
CACAAGGACAGGAACTCCGAACATGCCCGAAACAGTACCAATAGGAATCAGTTACAGAACACCGGAAGTGATGAGTCCAAGCGTCAGGCTGGTAGTCAGAATGCAAGAACTTTCACATAAACAGCAGTGATGACCTCGAGTCGTAGCAACCCCGGACCTTTAGCATTTTAAGTTGCAGGCTCTGGACAGCTAGCAATGGGGTCACAAGTCTCCTGATTTGGTTGTTTCCCGTAGCTAGCATTCTGTACTTGTAAGCCCCATGACAGCTAGACCCTGAACCCTAAACCCTAAAGCCTAAACCCTAAACCCTAAACCCTTATAACCCTAAACCCTACCCAGTTCTAGGTAGCCATATACCTCCAAGAAGGCAGAATGCTGAGACCTACGAGCGAGCATCGGGTGTGCCTTTCCTGCCCGACAGACAGCGGCTCAGCGGAAGTTTAGGGTCTAATGTAGACCCCTGATGAATAAACCCCCTCCCCTTAATAGGGGTTATAATAGGGATCCTAATATTAGGGCCCTCAAAAGGAGGGGGTTTATTAATCATGGGTCTACATTAGGGTTACTGGGTATCTGGCTTAGAGTAGTTTAGGGTTACGTATTGGGTCAGAATTAGCGGCTCACTAGGTGGAGAATAACACGCTCCCCCCAATGCATGCTCCTTACCCAGAGGGTCCATGTACCCCATAATTAGGTACCTTTAAGGGGGATATGTAGGGATATATAGGGGTGTATAGGGTTTAGGGTTTAGGGTTCATGTACCCACTAATTAGGTACTTGGGATTTGGGCAATAGTAATTATAGTACAGGTTTGGGGTAAGTATATGACTATTAGGTACTTGGACCCTTAGGGTTATAATAAAAGGTAATGAACAGATCCACGCTGCATATACTAACACCTTTCCTCACGCTCACACATACCTGAACCTGGCCTCTTTGTTAGCGAGGAATGAAGGAATGGATCCGTATAGTACTTAGTCCCCATCACCCTTTATAGTAGATTCCATGTTCTTTTCCGTTCCTTCATTCCCAGCTTACCAAGGGCCAGGAACGGGGATGATCGAGGTTGGGTCGTGAAGTTGGGCTTAGAGGGTTCAGAGCATTTGGCTATGGTGTTTGGGTTGCTGTTAGTTGAAGAACTTAATTAAAGTTCTATATTGGCGGAAACCGTAATAATTATTCTCTCTAATTATATATATATATACCCATCATGGCAACTTTATAAGTTCCTTAACAGCAACCCTGTGTTGTGTCGGGTTTGGGAGTGAAGGGCTAAGCCCTTGACCGTGGGGGTTTGGGGGTTTAGGGAGTTGGGGAAATATGGGGGATTGAGCGTTGGGTGGTTGAGTTTAGCAGGTATGGAATCTTGAGACTTGGAGTCACTCAAAATGGCTTGTAATACGGACGCCCCAACCCCTGTGAGCAACAACGAGAGATAATGATAAGTGTAACAAGGCCTCTGTACATTGCCAATGTACCAGTTCTAGTGACTTGGGGCACCACCCAAGTGATTTGCCTCTAAGCATCCCTTACTTCAAAAGCCTCGGTGTGACTTTCAGGACTTGATGCAGCCAATCTAACTCCAGGTTCAACTCCGTAGCAGCCTGGCTATACGGCTATAGCTACCGTTAAGATTGACTTAGAGCCAGCGATGTACCCTTGCATACACACAGAGTACTTCACCTTGTTCTAAACCAACGCGAAACAAGTCCTTGATGTCTGAATGTCTTGACTGATGTCTAGACTTAGAGTATTATGTAGTGTTTGGCCGGAGATTCGACTGTTGAAGCATACGTCGAAAACCGGGACGTAAGACTTAAGTCCTACGCCCCCGTAAGCCCCAGGCTCTAGACCCCGTGACGCCAAGCCCTGAGCCCATAAACTTTATGCGCGCCCAAAACACTGGTGGGTGGCACTTTAAATGCGGTACTCCTAAATAGAACAAGATATTTTTTTTCGGTTGTAGTATTCTACAGGAGGAGTAGAATCATATTCGGTGCAAGTACCCAAAAAGCATTCAACACCATCCATATGGCTGCGTAACCTGGGTTTCAATTGAATTCACGTTTTTTCCATTCTTGCGGACATTGCCCCCGTAAACCTCCAATCTGAAGTCCTAATCCCTAGATCCTACATCCTAGACTCTCCGCCCTGTTGAAGTACAATCAGGGGGGATATGGTAGTTTACATAAATGGGGGACCCCAGTAATTATAGACCCCAACGTATTATAGTTCTTGTTATGGGAAGCTTAAATCCTTAACCCTAAACCCTGAACCCAAAACCCAAAACCCAAAACCCTAAACCTGGGAGACTCCTAAATCCAGGTGAGTAGTATTTTATTTGGGGGTGCTATGGTACCCATGAAAGAGTAAGATTACGTCCTCCTTTTGGGGTACACCAAGTTAGACAGGGAATACAATCTTACTAGGTTTAACCACAAAAAACATTATTTAATATAACCTCAATATATACCCCATTATACTCTAGTAGTATCCATTTTCTTTTCCATTATCCCAGGAATATACTTTGCCCTAATCCCAGAACCCTAAACACATCCAGGTGGCACACCAGCCGGGTTGGTGCCCTGGGAGATCGCTTGGCAGGCTTCAAGGCATCTTCAGAGGCGTGGCTCGCTTGGGCTCTTAGGGTTTAGGGTTCAAGGGTTTAGGGTTTGGGGTTTAGGGTTTAGAGTTCTGGGTTTAGGGTTTAGGGTTCAGAGTTTGGGGTTTGGGGGGGTTGGGGGTTTTAGGGTTTAGCCCTCACTCCTTCACAGCTGGATAGTTTTCAGAATAGAATTCTATAGAGCCCTTAATATGGCCACGATTGGAGACTTAATGGGTGGGGGCAGGACCCAATGCTTATCCCTAAGGGTCCACGTACCCAATACTCATATACTTACCCAAAACCTGTACTATTATTATTACTACCCGAAGCCCAAGTACCTAATTATTGAGTACATGAACCCTAAACCCTAACCCCTATACACCCCTATATATCCCTACATATCCCCCTTAAAGGGGCCTAATTATTGGGTACATGGACCCTCTGGGTATGCACCATAGGCTCTTAGGGTTAGGGTTGAGGTTTAGGGTGCCAACCTTACGCGGTTTATAGGGTTTAGGTTTTAAGGTTTAGGGTTTAGGTTTTAGGGTTTAGGGTTTAGGGCCAAATGCGGCTCAAACCAGCCTGGGAGGGGGAGTAAGGGAGGGTGAAGTACGGGATCCCATGTACGGTTTCAGGGAGTTTCGGCTTAAGCTGTTAGTAGACAGGGTTACTATGAGGGTTAAGGGCCGGGCTTTTATGCTGTAGTTGTAGCAGCTATTTAGCTTTGTTCTGAAGATCCTAATTGAGGACGTGTTCGAGCCTGTTGCGCAATGGTGCCGAGGTATCATGATGCTGTACACACCACATGGGATTCAACAGCTTTTTTGCATTGAGAACTTAGGATCATAGACAGGAAGACGTATAGCAAAGCCTAAACCCTAAACCCTAAACCATATACCAAGATATACCAACAACATCCTTGGCCGAGAAGTCGAATAGGTGCCCAAATGGGGACCCACTGCTCAAGAAACCCTACCCTGAACCCCTAAGCCTTAGATCCTTCAACCTTAAACGCCAAACCCCAACCCTAAATACCCAAACTCTACGCAGTCTTTGACCTTAAGTCCGGAGCCCCCAACTGAGGCCTTAAGACGACATCTAGGTTTGACGCTTAGGCTTGAGGGTTATGATTAGGGAGTAGGGTATATGGGGAGATTTTAGGGGTATATCGGGCTTTAAAGGGTTAGTTAAGGGTTTAGGACCTACTTCTAAACCCAGAGTACCTAGGGCTTTATGGTTTCTATTCTACTTGTCGAGGGTATTTAATACCAAACTGTAGGTAATTGGAGTTGGTGCTTTGGGGTGTGATGCTTCTTTCTTTAACTTGCGGGTCTCTTGTACGAATACTTCTGATAAGAAGTCCATTATGTTTGGGCGTGTTTGAGGGACGCATGCTTCAAGAAATGCTCAAATATGCCGGCGTGCTTGCAGGCTCATGGGTAGTTAGAGGTGGGGAATCAGCTATCATGAGTATTCATGATGGTCCAACTGGGAAGGCGTTGATCGCAGAACTGATTCGGCTTCTACAGGCCAGAGGGCGTGGGGGTTGAGGTGTACCTGGAGCCTCCAATGTATTGGGTTTGGTACCTAAACCCCCAAAGTAGGTAAAATAGGCCCAAATCCCCTAAATATAGCCCAAAAGGCCATTATTCTACATACTTTGGGGGTCCAGGTATGGCTTTGTGGTAGGATCCTCGTTAGGACGCATCAGAAGCTAGCACACATTGGAACGTCCGGGTAGGACCCAGGTTGGAGTGGTAAAGGTTGTGATTCTAAAAGTTGAAATCTCGGGGGTCATGAAGTACCACTGAACTGGTAATCAATCAGAATATAACCCCTATATAACCCCTATATAACCCCAATATGACCCTAATACTACAAAGGGTTACTGGTAAAGCTTCCATTTCCTTTTCTGCTGATAGCGGACATCTGGAATTAACAATCTCGGCTGCAGTCTCATCTTAATCACTGTTTGGAGTCTTCTTTTAGGGTTTAGGGTTTAGGGTTTAGGGTTTCGCATCTCTATCCCTAGACCCTCCTCCTACCCTCTATTAGGGCCAAAGTACCTACTATTAGGGACCATACATCCCCAAATTAAGGGTACAAGGAGGGTCCTGGTCCGTGCAGGCCAAGCCGACGCTTTAGGGACGATGAAGACCAAGTCGACCCCAAGCGTAAAATGACGGTCCAATCCCCATAAACAGAGCCAAGCCGGTGATTACTGTAATAATAATAATAATAGTAATAGTAATAGCAATAGTAATAGTAATAATAATAGTAATAGTAATAATAATAGTAATAACAATAGTAATATAATAGTAATAACAATAGCAAATAATAGTAATGATAATAGTAATAATAATCGTAATAATGGTAGTAGTGATAATAGTATGCACTGTTGGGGGGGCCACGTAAACCCTACCTGACACTCAAATAGCTATAGCCTTCTGGGCTTCACCCATAGTTTATCGGCGGAAATTGCGATTGAACAGTGGGTCATCGGGCTTAGACCCTATAATTCCTGAACCCTCACGGTCCTGCCCCTAGCCGATCAGATTCTGATTACGCCTCCATGCAATGACACACACTGCTTTGTGTGACCCTAGGGCGACAAATGGGTTTGGTAACATATTCAAGTTACAAAAGTGTTAGAATGGGATTATTAAAGGGTGTGTAATACATGACCTAGCTCCGGGGTCCTTCAACGAGCCCCTCCCTGGCCTAGCAATCAGCACGAAACCCAGTATGGCTGCCAAGTAAAAGTACAGTCTCTAACCCCGATTACCTTAAGGGTGTCATAGGAGTGCATATGGGGAGATGTAGGGGCATCAAGGAATTTCTTGGGTTTGGTGTTTAAGCGGGTGGTGCTGTTATACCTACAACTTGTGAATGATTACACTGTAGGTAGTTTGGGTTACAGATTCCTGTTGATGCGAAGGCTTTATGGCTTAGGGTTGGAGATGACAATTGCTCGCCCAACGAGCGCATCGCTCACATTACTGATTGGGTTCCAATTGCCACTATGTAAGTTCCATGTTGTTTTACTTTTGTCGTGTTCATTTGTTTCCGCTTAAGCTGTAGTATGCTTAAACCGCAACCATGTTTCCCGTAACGATCATGGTACTGGTATGATTCGTAGCCTAATCACTGGATCTACTTCTAGTCTTGCCTGTCTCTCCCTGCTATTTATGCCAAGACATGCTTGTTCTGACTACAACCAGAACCCTAAACTTTAGCAGCACAGGCTCTCATTCAAGCGCAAATTTACTCTGTCGACCTTAGCGCGTAGTCCGTATGAGGGGCTTCAAAGAGCAGACGTGTTGAGCTATTCACCTAACTTGGCCAGCTCAGTTGTGGGAGCCCGGAGCATGATAAAACCTGGGATGTTGTATTTAGGATTGTGATCGGAGACCTGCTCTTCTTAGCGAGCGGCGGCTTGGTTACCGGCAATTGTTTCCCCCGCGTGCTTCCTCGTGATATCCCCGGGTGTTGCTTCTTCTGTCAAAAGTTTGCCAAGGCATCTTACCAATCGCCGTCAACCAGTCCGTGCGCCTTGAAGGGATGCTTAGGGTTGTCAAGCTCTTGGACTACTCACAATTTGTGCATCTTTTCTCTGAATCTTTGGGAGTGTGGGGTGCCGCAGCTGTCTTGGTGTCAGTATTGCCACAAGTGGCAAAAGAAGTGCAGCAACTCAGCCTGACAATGACGCGGTTGTGAAACACGTTGAATTTTCATGCTTCTGTAGCAGAAACGGTCTTCAGTAATCCCCCCTTGCTTTCCCATGCTTGTGAGAGAAAGTTCTCGCGGTCTTACTGCATACACCAACACTTGCAAATACTGTAGGCAACCGTCTTCGACAAATGCAGTGTATTATCAACAACCGCTCAGTTCGTTGCCATTTACCTGGCATGCAGCTGACTGTTGCGAAGTCGTGTCCAAGGCCCAGGTGGCATAGACAAGTCCTGACTTTGACGCAGGGTACCGTTGCAACAGTACATGCTTGGTTACCAGCGTATCTGCCGAGTGTTTTTATGTCCTGAACTTCAAGTCTCTTCATGAACATGGTGTATTCCAGGACTGAAGCCTTAAGCATCATGTTGGAAAAAGGTGCAAACATAGCGCTCAAACCATTGCAGGGTTTTAGAGCATGGCCAAGAAGGCACCAGGTCAAAATAAATGGAATGGGTTCCGCCAGCACGAGTGTTTCCCTGGAACCGCGAACGTTTCCAGTCATGCAGTGGTAACAAATCTCGAAGTATGCAGGAAAATGCCCCATCCACAGTTCTAATTCTTCGTTCCGAGTAACAATCGTCGTAACCGCTTGAGAAGGAGTAATGCTTCTGCCGAAATGTGTTCCTGTTTTGAGGGTTATCCATCGAAGGACGTATACCAAGACCAAAACAGCTTCGATTTCGCAGCTTGTTCCGAAATTTCAATGTCCCTTCATTTTTGGAAATATGTCTTTGACGCAGATCCTGGTAGCTACGAATGTCATTGCCAAGAAGCTAAAACACCCCTAATTACATTGAGTTGTTTTGATGTTTGGTACGTTTACTTAGAAAGTTTGTGAGACCATAAACAGCCAATAAATCCGACACATACGTTTTTTCTTGCGCAAAGTTCCCTTAATCATTTACGGTTCCCGTGGCTATTCATGAGTATCACACGGGCGGACTCTTTTCAACATTTTGTTTACAAATAGCATTCCAGCATTGCAGTTTCTGTGATTGTTCATTTATAGGGAGAAGGTGTTATACGCGTACTCATGTATGTACACAATGCGTCACATGTGCGTGCCTATAAAGCCTTAAGCCTCAACTCTTGTCACTTCAAATTCTTGGGCCCAAACCCTGACTCAGATTTTCGCACTTTCAGCACACCATACACAGGTAGACCATACTGTGATACGCGAAGTGATTTTAGGGACTGCGGCTCTCAGAGTGCACAATTTATACCCGTCAGTGTTGGCAGGGATTCGGCGCAGCTCCACGCACGCCCCTCTTTGTTGACCTGGGCAGTGGCGACGGCTCAGTGGTAGTGGCAGCAGCTTGGCAGGTGATGTTTAGGGATTAGTATAAGGTTATACAGGGTTGCAAGTATGGAAAAATGGGAAGTTTGGTTACTTCATCTAGGGCTCACGTATGGGCGGGCAAACTGAAGTATCACGGCTTAGTTTGTAGTAGAAAGCTTCAGGCTGGAGATTGGTTTGGTCTGTTAGCGGGCAAAGCCACAGAATTCCCCAAGAAATTGTTTTGGCTGGCAAAGTGTGGGTGTCCGCTTTGAAAAGGAAGTTGCCAGAAATTGCCCAGGATCATGCGTCAAACAAAAAAAGATGGCAGTCTTTCGTGATCTCGGATGCTAGGCAGACGGACGTTGCAATTTGGAATGCGTTTAATTTAATTGTAACAAAATCGTGTAGCAGCAAGCATGTGAATTTACAAGTCACGTAATTGGCTGTGGACATTCAGGGCAGAGAGCAACTTTGCCGAGGCCAAGCCAGGAAAAAAATGCGGGATGAGGGCGCAGCTTCTTCAATTATAAAAATGCATATTCCAACTTGATAAACAGCCTTCAAAAGTCACTGGGGATACGTTTTGGCATTAGCACGGCCAATTAGACTACATTTCCGTGCTTCGCAACATAGCTGCCAATCCACGGAAACAAAAATTAGGATCCAAAGCGGAAGGCTTGACCTGACAATATCAAGACACTTCCCCTGAATTGCCCGGAGTTGCCCTGAAACAGAAGAGCGAGGGGATTTCGCGCAACTTAGCAATGGGACCTTTTTTTGAGGTTTGAAGCTCAGGGACCAGGAGCTCAGTCTGGGGGTGCAGATGCAAAATTGTTAAGAACACGGGTCTGGGTTGATGGCTTGTTATGTTGATTTTGGGGAATTTGATGGTTTTTGGGCACTGCAGTTCGCATGTTACTGTTTTGGACCAGAGTTCGGTTGTCGAATCTGGATGGGGCTCAAGTGCAAGTACTTGCGTTACATCGTAGCCCGAGAAAGACTGCTTGTAGGTTTCCCTAGGGATCCAAATAGCCCAATGTAGGTAATATTTATAGACATTGGGGCCCAATGTAGGCATTATTTATAGACATGGAGCCCCAGGGTTTTCTCTCGTGCATACTAATGACGGCCCAGCAAGTTTAGGGGCAGATCCAAACCGCTATATGACGCAACTGCGACCGAAGCTGCTGGCTTTGAGCACTTCACGCATACTGCGTTTGGGAAAGGCGTTTCTTGATAATTTGTAAAGGAAATTTTTAGGGAGCTCGAAGATCCTGGAAGATTGTATTTTTTCGGGGGCAGAGCATTAAGTTATATGTGCCCGCCGACGCTATGTTTTGAGGGTCTTCTCTGCAATGAAAGATTCTATAGCTTTGGGCTTCATTTTGGTGGTTAAGGTCTGACACGAACCCAAAGTATGGGTACGTCCCCAAAGAAAGAAACCTACTTCTGAGGGCGACCCTGGATGCCTCAACTAGTTATTATCGACCACCACCTTTTTGCGGCGGCCCCGCATGCACATGAAAGCTAGATTCTTCATGGACCCCAAAGAAAACAGACCCTCTGAGAACCCCTAACCCTACACCGTGTTCTAAAATTCTAAAGCCTAAACCCTGTTCTAAGACCCTATAAACCCTAAACCCTGTTCTAAGACCCTAAACTCTAAACCCTGTTCTGAAGATGAGCCCCTCTAAAGGAGCCCTGCTTAGAGGTTCAGTCCTATTTGGGGCTTCCTTGGGGCCCTTCCCCAACATGACCTACAGCCCTAAGCCCTAGACGCAACTGCCTGCTACACCTGCACGCCCACATTCATTGAACCTTGGCGCCCTTCGATTCCCGAAACTTATGCTTCCATGTTTGTAGATACAGATATATCATTCTCTATATTACAATCCTGTTCATCCTCATCACCTTAAGTGTCCCTACATATCCCCGGATATCTCTGTAGGCATATATACCCTCAAACACTTTGAACCCTATCATCCTAAGTGTTCTGACACATCCCCAGATATCTCTAGGCATTTATACCCTCACACACTTTGCAGAAACCGGTGCCCTGCATATTCCAGTATATCATATATCTATAGGCAGATATACCCTTACCCTCAGGGTCCAAGTACCAAAT
>CAJNIZ010006490.1:0-17639 GCA_905231905.1 Symbiodinium pilosum
TTAGATTGGGTTTCTAATTCGATTTCAATTGCACCAAATTGGATTTCAATTAGTTATGGATTGCTTTCCGATTGGTTTAATAGGGTTTTGAATAGATTTCGATGCTAATGGTAATGCCGGTACAAGCACTAATACGAAATCGAATACCAGCTTCAACGCAGCTACCGAAATTCCAGGTGCTTATCGATTTTAATTGCGCGGCAAATTTAGGGAATTTAGGGGAAGCCGCCGTGTTAAAGAGGAACGGTAATTGTTCGGGGGGGGGCCCTATCATTAAAAAGGGTGCCACATTGTTCACCCCGCTGCCTTACATCCCCTAGGTCCCGATGAATGTAGGCTTTTGGTTTAAGAGTTCCGTGTGGGAGAAGTCAGCAGAACATCCTAGATTGAGGATACTGTTTCTACCTCATGCCCCTGCCGCTGTTGTCATGCGCCATGTCTTTCTGAGTTCCCACCCTCGAAGCTGTGAACTCTTGATCAGGAAAGGTTGTCTAGAGGGCTTCGCGTTTTGCGTAGCATCCACATGCAATGCCCCTGCTCCTAGACAGTCATCGCAAGTGAGAAACATCCAACCCTGGCTAAATCATCTGGCCTGAGCATGCACTGGGCGGCAGTACCTAGGTCATCTTTTGACCATGCTGCGGAACTCAATTCGCTCAACTCACCCAAGCCAGCACCCACCATTCACATGAGAAAACTCATGCCCAAACACCTAGCCCAAAACCACTCCACGTTGTCCTTCCATTCTGGAAATGGAAATCTGAAGCTTTCCGATATCTCCTGTTGTCTCAGGCATCATGAGGCTTTCTTCATGCTGCCGACAGAGCAAGGTGGGTTTGAGGAAAAAAAAAACAGCAAAATCCTCACAACCCTCAATACCATCACTCTAGAAATCCAGATAGGCCTCTTTCTGCTTCCCTCGGCCCTCACATCTGCAAGTCACGGTTACTTTTGGGGAACCTAGAGATATATCCCTTTTGGAGGAGTGGCCCTACGTCCCGAAATTGGGCTCTCGCCCCTCCACTACCAGTCAACAAACACAAACTGTACGTAGTTGTGATTTTTGGTGTGCAGCTAGTTTAGTTCCCTATCCTTATCTACGACCGTTGGTGGGAACCCTAAACCAAACGACCGAACGCTACAAACCCAAACGCTGCGATGCTACAACTCTACAAGCCTAAAAGCTACAAACCCTGAACCCTACAATTCCTAGAAACCTTACAGCCCTCCAAGCCCCAAAGGTTACAACCAAAAGCTGTCCTGTCAGACAAGGAGCCGTGTCGCCTCCCTGCAACACGGCAGACCCAAAGCCGAGGCAGGGACCTAACAACTCACTCTTCAATTGCAAGCTATTGCAAGCCTTTGGGTGAGTTTGGGGGGTGTTGGATAAACGGTTTTGGAGGTTCGGGCAGAGGTTTTAAGGGGTTGAGACAAGGACAATAGTCTTCCTCTGCCGACTTCTGACTTGAAGTCCTGTGTGGAGGACTGCCAGCAACAGCGGCTGAAGTCCGATCGGCGTTGCTCTCAAACGATTCACAATACGTTGGCGCGTCCATCTGGGTGAATGGGAGATGTGTACCCATGCCTTTGACATCTGCACCCCCGACACACACGAAGGCACATGCTTGCGTTTTTGGCCTTGCAAGCACCAGATATCTTGCTCGCTTTGCCTTAGTTGAGTGTGAGGGCATACCACAGGGCCAAGATTCTCTGGTGGCGGGTTTCTTGTCAGTTTGGGGTGAATGGCACTTAGCATGCCGCATTGAGTTGAAGGGCTGAGTTAGCAGGTTTCATGCATGTAGGGTTGAGGAAATGGTGTAGCGAACATTGGGGCTTCCGGCTTCATGGCTGTGAACATGCAACTGGAGCTCCCAAATGTCCACAATAGAATCCCGCTTAACCCCAACATGGGGGATTTGGGAGCTCCAGATAGGCATCGACAACAGTGAGCTTATGGAGCATGCTGCAGGGAGCTACTCCCCACTGCGGAATACATACCGGTAGGCAAAACCAGCAGCCAAGGACCCCTTTGCTTAGGCTTTTCAGGATTTGAGGCTGTTCGGGGGCTTTGGGGGCTTTCAAGCCTACAGATTGAGAAAGAACGTCAGTAGGGTTCAGGGGGTTCGGTTTGGCTTTGAGGGGGTCCGTCATGACCAGGTTCAACTCATCCCTGGCACCCCTCCCAAACCAAGATGGCAAACCCAATCAGCCAAGCTTCCGGCCTCCTCGCAACAAAATGACCGGTCTGCTGTCAAACTCTTCACAATGGTTCCAAAAAGGGCCCAGCCTGGACCAGGCCCTCTGTAGCAACCAGACACCCCAATAGCATCTCATCAAGCTGAATATCTCAACCCTATATAAACCCTACATCTGTTGCTTAGTATAGTGCCCGAACCCGAATCCACGAATCCGTTGTAGCGGCCCGAAGCACAGTAATTTTCTTGGAAAATTGGGAAAATCAAATGACATATGCGGGCAAGAATGTCACATTTGCAATCTATTTCCACTAGACCACCCATCCCCACCAAAGGAATGCTTAAACCCTGAACCCAAAGCCTTCCACAAGTCTCATCCCCCTCTACCTAGAACTCTTGCGGCACCTCCAATGCCATTTGCAAGGATGAAGCCTGGTGGAGCTTCCTGAAGTGCGTGCTTCTCAACATAAGGGGTGCCAATAGGTGCAGGGCTTGTGTTCACGGACTAGAACCATCTACAAGGATCGTATCCAGGGATACTACGTAGATGGTGGTTCATGGATGAGATTCCTGCAAATCGATTACAGGAATCACTTCTAGGAAATATTGAGAGGGTGCGCTTCAGAAACACCCAACAGTAGGTATTCGCGGTCCTATGCAGTTTGGGGTCTAGGCTCATACTTTCTGCTCTTAGGATTTGCCATTCACGGTGTAGAAATTCAGGGTTTGGGTTTATGTCTGTTCTCAGACACCATGTACAGCAGCGTTCAAAATGCAAGTTGAATACCCACAATTTCTGATGGCGTCGGTTCGAGTCAGGGCAGACACAGCGAGGCATACCGTGTTTGTACATAGAACCTCAGGCAAGCAAAGGGCCAGCTGCGGTCTCAAAACATAAGCCACGATAGCATACCTAAGCAACGTTTTATACAATCACGAATACAATCACAAATCCCATTACAAAATCCTACCTCACACCAAAACGCACCGCATTAAGTGCCACCTCCCATCGAAAGTTGGAGCTGTGAGATCTTGTCTCATCCCACCTGCCCTCAAGAAGAGCCCCACAGCGCTCTGATATGAACATCAGGGGTTCCCAATTCTTCTGAGACTCTCTCTTCTATCACCGGCTTCACAACACCTCGACTTCAACAGTAGGCCCTGATGATTTCAGGACCAACAAAAACCTTGAAGGTCCAAGGGCGAGAGTTATAAGTACTCCCCCAGATGGGAAAGCTACGGCTACCTTAGTTTAAACATATCTAAACCCTATTTGTTGCACCTTCAAGTAGAGGCGCCTTTATATAGCATAATTTTCATGACAATATTAACGCCCTACCAATAGCCACTCATGAACCTTTAGTACCGAGAACATCCCCAGCCCCTCGCTGAAGCCATGCATACATAGTTGCACAACGTTCCTGGTGCTTAGTATGATGTTCGGGAGGTACGGCGTTATGACATTGTGGAACCTGCGGACAGACTTGCTTGCGGGCGGCGAATCGCACTGCGCGAACCACACCGCTAGCACCAAGAGGTGGACGGAATCGCACGGTCACCTGAGATGCTATCACGTCTAATCGGGCTTAAGGTTGGGTCTAAGTACTATAACAGTGGACACAAACATAGTCAGGAGACAAGCACATACCAAACAGTGATTCCTGGGATGGCGTGGGAATCATGATGGCAACTGCGTGCGCTATGGGGCCTGTTTGCTGATGCAGCAAACGTGGAATTTCTCCCCAAGCCAAGGCCCGTACTTATCCCAAATGGATTGCTTTGTGTGTCTGATGTGGGAGGGGAGGACTAAGGGAGTCCAACTCTCTTTGATGCATGAGTGGGCCCAGGAATAAATCAATGTGGAGGGACATATTGAGATCTACAAGGGTTAGGGCCTGGAACAATGGAGAACCAAACGGGACAGAACATGTTTCTCAAACATGAGAGGGGAACCCGGGCTACATATTGAAAAAGTTGCTTGCTAGACGTTTCTGAATACTGTTGAGTAGGATTATACTCATAGCTGCGAGAGGTCATAGGGTTTGCGCGAAAACCTCCAAGCTCATTTGAAAGCAAAAGTCCGAAACCTAAAGCTCCGTGCGCTGAAGCCCTAAATCCTTAAAGCCTAAAACCGTAACCGAAAACACGCATGAGCTGTATGTACACTTCAGGGAGTCCAGCTGGACGTACTTATTTGTGTCCTCCACCAGTCGAGGCGCGCTGAACCGTAATTTGGTTTAGGCTTTCTGCGCTGAGGCCACTGCGGTTTTGGGCCAATACGCTTGAAGCCACAAACATACGCTTGCTTACATGCGGGGGTGTTGCCATGCTTTGGGGAATGCGCCTCGATGTTGACTCTCTTGGTTCTTCACTTGATGAGGCAAAATGGAAAGTGCGTTGCAGGTGCAGTAGCACGGTTTCTTGATTGCTGACCGGCTGAACCCTCAACCCTAGGCCAGGGAAAATTGCCGAGGCGCTGTGGTAAGAGTTCCAGCTGGAGAAACCTCCCATCGGGAAACTTGCAGATGGATGAGGAGTGAGGACGTTCTAAAATCTGCAGGGCTCTGTGGCATGCCATGTAGTGTCGGGGGACGGTACATGATCTTGGCATGCGTGCAAAGCTGGCATAATGCTGGTCATCACAAAGGCCCTATCTGCCTACATCCCAAGGTCGACCCGATACTAAACGATCTGGAGCCATGGCCTCCTCACCACTTTGGTAACCCTAAACCCTTAGCCGCCTGGCCATGTGTCACCCTAAGCCCTTAAACCCCTCATGGTCATCCTACACCCTAAAATCCTGCCCTGCCCGAGTGAACCTGCCCGAGCGAACATCCATACTCCAACTCCCCTTGTCACATTGGCCTTTGCATCCCTCAAACCCCCAGTTAGGAATCCCGAGCCGCAGACTTATCTGAATCCAAGCGTAATGCACAATGCAGGCTATAGGTTCTGTAAGTCAGGGACTTCAAGGACTTGTAATGCCGGCGTGAGGGGCGTTCTGATGGAACGATCCAATGGGGGTTGCCCTACTGGCGATATCCCCAGGTAGACGCCAATAAATTAGAATTAATCCTCATGGCGGAACAGGAAACCTTAGTTTTCGGTACGCACCCTGCACTTGCACCATGGCCGTCCTCTGCATTCGCTCCTAAGCCCAATATGCTTGCAAAGAATCTCCAAGACACGCGGACGAGAATTTAGAATACTACTCCCGGAGCTAGCTTCAGGTAGATGACCCTAAATCCCCTAAACCCCTACGACCTAAACCCAAAACTGTCAAACCCACTCCCAGAAGCCATCCGACCTGGTCCGCCACAACCTCCAGGAAGTCGAGGGGCTCCGCCAGCTTTGGCGCCAGGATATACCTCTTCTTACCGGGGATTAGCGGGAGTTAAGGGAACATATTAAAGACCATAGGGATGATATTCCCTCAGTCCCTCCCGTCATTTTGCCCTGAGATATAAATCTATTAAGAATGCTCACTTTTATGACTGGTACCTACATTGGGCTTTTTGGATCTTTAGGGCTGGGGAAGGGGGGTGGCTTCCTAAAGGGCTCTTGGGATATGCAGGGTTTGGGCTTCCAAAATTTAAGGTTTACACGGTCTAGGGACTAGGGTTGGAGGTTCAGGGTTTAGGGTTTGGAGTTTCAAACCCGAAGAATGTTCTATTTCTCTGGACGGCACAGGGGCTATTTTGATAAACTCTTAGCTGTTTGAGGTTTCTCGCTTTACGGTTCTGGGCTCTTTGGCTTTGCGGTTTCGGGTTGTGAGTGTGGACTGCAGCTACATGTTGCAGGGTGCCTGCACCTTCTATGATAGGTAGCATTCGAGGGCTTACAGCTAACACCAGTGTTTGAAGTATGCGCAAGGCGCGGCAGGCCAAAACGTCCCCAAGTCCGAAACCCCACATGTGATTTAGTCCTGAAAGAGGTTAGAGTTGGCAAGACAGGTACTCGAAAGACAGACAGACATGACATGCAGCGAAGGAACAGGGAAGGACAAGGCTCTTGATACTGGATAGGTTTACGGATCAATGCGCTTTAGCAAACGCTGTTCCAAACTGTCGCATCCCTAGACTCTGTATGGAATATGTGCGATAAGGGCACCTCATTGTGACAACCCACCATGCAAAGAGGTGCACCATGGCTTTGAAACCCCAATCATATGGACTTGGCATCATCACTGAATTGCGAGTAATCCTTGTTGGGTATCTGACGGACACGTAATACGAGAACAAGAATGGGCTTCACATATAGGACACTCCAGAGGTCACAGATGAACGCTTGAAACCTACTTGATCGACATGTGTCTGCAACCCACCCAAGCCCCCCAAAGCCGCCTCAGTCGCTTAATTCCTCCAGCTTCAACCCCCCAAAACCTTTAAACGCTGCAACACCAAACGGCTACATAACCCAGGAAAATCTGATACAGCCCATACACTCTTTGTACAAGTTCCACGTGAACCCCAAAACTATGTCCGATATCTAGGAAAACCAGCATAAGCTCGAAGCCCTGTGAAAGACGTTGTTGTCAAGGCACGGCTGAATGTCCAACAGCCGCTCAGCTGGGGTGGCCACAGTGCCCCGAATTTGAACCTTGGAAATAAGCGCTTAGAGTTTGGGGATTAAGTGCAGGGTTTCGGGACGGGCTTAGGGTTGACGCTTGAGAGCTTGGGTCTGCTTTTGCTTGCTGGAGAATCCCGCACAAGTAGAGTTTGCCCTTGTGCCATCACAGGCCTCTCAAAGCCTGTCAAGGTATGTTTTGTCGTTAATTGCCATCCTGCTCTGCCTCTGCAAGGATGATAAGGCTCCACTTTGCTGTTGCTCATAGGCTTCATGCTTCAAAAAAGGAACTCCGCGATCCTAAGCCCCAAGGGCCTATAAGTAAGGTGCAAGCTTCAAGGTTCAGCTCAAAGAAAAAGGAATCATGGAGTAGTGCAGGATTTATTCCATGAAAATTAGCTCGTTGCATTGCGGGCCTCTTTTTCTTAAAACGAAGGCTTCTCTGAGTGCCACGCCTCAAAGGTGCCAGACGCAGAGTACTGCTCTGGGTTCGTGCAGAACAGCCCGAAGACGTAAACCTCTGGGGCTCACCCGTGACACACATCTAGAGCTCTGACTAGAACTGGTTCATTAGGGACGGATACGTGAACTTTGTGTTTTGCCATATACAAACGGTCCAAGCAAGATGGAGACCTTGTGAGAATGAAGACCACTGCAAGGAGACCTCTCATTGGAAGTGGCGAATACTACTACAAGGACAACCAACAAAGTAGCAAGGGGAAAACGACGCGTCCTCTACCAATGGTGTGTCAAAGGATTGAGGGCATTCAAATGAAGGGGTTCCGAGGTCCAGAACGATGCCTCGGCGTCTGGGGTGTGATTGACGGTTCTGGGGTTTTAATCTGCTGGCTGACCTTAATTCCAAGGTCCCAACCATGGGCCTGTCATGTTCCCTAACTATGGACCCTCGATTGGGTTTGTAAGGGCTTGTAAGGTAAATCATCAGATACAAGGGTCCCAGGATTATGGGCCCATACAAGGGGCCAATAATTCTCACACTCAGGTCTACCTTAGGCTTAGGTGTTGACGTGGCGAAGGGTTTGCTGCAGGAGGGACTCCGATCTCCTTCAGTTTCTGAGTAGGGCAAAATCAGAGTGAGGGCTTAAGTGTCCAATTGCAGGGTACTTGAGATTGTACTTGGGATAGGTTCTGGGAAATGTACGATGAGCAAATATCTAGGAAATTCTACTCACGGCTTCCAATTTCACGTCCAAACCAATTTCGGGTTCAGGCAGAAGCTGAGGGGATCAGGACATGGGCATGTAGGCTGGGAGTATTCCTTAAGGGACATTAAACTAATGTGGCTACATTGGTATCTGAAGTTTAGGCTTTTTGGAGTGCACAGCTCCGGGAACCTCAAAGAAGGAAGGAATCTAAGGACCCAAGACTTTCCTGTGGAGATGAAAGGCCTTGCGCTGAGTGTACTGTGAGGTTACATGCATATCATATGCAGTCCCTGAATCCCTACAAAGCAGCGCGAGAAATCCCAAAGCCCTCCTAAACCCATCAACCCAAGCTTCAGCCCTCCTGCCCCAAATCCCCAGACACCAAACCCAAAATCCCTGAACCCTAGATCGCTCAATCCACCTGAACCCCTAAATTTCACTAAATGCCAACCTTAGATACCCGGCCTGGCCAGCCTGAAGTCTCGGCTGATACGGGGCCTCTGCTTCAACTGTGAAACGTGTGGGGAAGAGTTGGTAGAGGTTCAGGGTGCATCTGTTCGCGGCTTTGGTGCTTAGAGTTCCGGAAGTGGGGCGCAGAGGTTTGGGGCTTCAGCATGTCTAGGGACTTCAGGCGGGCTCAGGGTTGTTTAGGCCCCATTACGGGATCCTGCTTTTGTGGAGTAAGACCTGTCGCCTGTCGACGGAGTATGCTACGCAAGCGGAATCAGGGCGAAAGATCTCCACAGCAAGTCTGCATGTTTCTGCCATGCTCACAATCGCTTGAGGTTTGCGGTACATCTGTCCGATGTGGCCAAGATATGTGAAAATGAGGATTCCCTTTGTCAGGGCCTCAAAACAAGGCGTGTCACGACTTGGCATGACAAGCAGTTAGAATAAGCAGTGGTAGTATATAGCATATGTTGGAGTTGCAAATTATACACCCTAAAGTCTCAACTCCAAAAAGGGGCCACGCCCGCAACTACCACCAAAAAGGATCCCCAACAAGCTTACTTGACCAACCTGAAGCGAGTAACACGCCTAAGACGCAACAACCTGACCTTCAGTCCCAATCAAAAGACCCCGAACAATCACACCTAGCAGCATTGAACCCGCGATTGGATAAATTGCAGAACCCGAGCCGGAACCCCAAAGCCTAAAACCCTAGACCCCAAACTCTATAAAACCCATACCTTCCAAAATTAAGACCCCCATACCCCGAGGCAAAGGGCGTAGGGCAACGGATCGGGAAGAGTCATCTGCCTCGGTTGATCTCAGAAGAAGGCCAGGATGTGAGGGCTTAAGGTCTAGGAGACTAGGATGTTGTGTGTAGGGGGGGCCGATGATGTTGGGGGTTTACGGGCTTAGGACTAGGGCGCAGGATCTAGAGGCATATAACTAAGCGTGAGCAAATATTGTTCAGAACTTATCTGGCATACTTGGGACCCCTGGACACCCGGGGGGTTGACTGAGGATGTCCGGAAAATAAAATCTCCTCTTAACCGGGGCATTGGTCATCTGTTCCTGCCTTTTGTTAATCCCTGGCCCCCAACAATGAATGCCCTACCAGAGGATGCTACTATGTTGGATCATTAGAGGGCCAGAGGGTGGAGAATTCTTTGCGGGAAACGGTTATACCTTTGGGGCCACAGCTTTAGAAGTGAAAACCTGCTGAGGGGTCTCTTACGGCTTGGGCTTCAGAGTTAACGTTTTAGGCTGCACGCGAAAACAGATTCGCTGGAGAATGTCAGCCAAGCTCGATGCGATGCTGACTTCATGAATCAATAAGCCAAGGACCCACATCAGTTGCAAGCTTCCACATATCTGCGCCTTCCACTTTTCATCAACAACCTAAAGCTCGCAATGCTGTGACCTAACACACATCACAGACTCTGCAAACAATTGCGCAGGTCACGGTCCCCTTCCCGAAAGCCGTCTTCAACCGGAATCCCAATGCCCAACTGCTTGGGCCCGTAAGCTAGTCACTAATCTCAACTTTGAACCTGCCCAAAACCTTGAACGTAAATCTAACCCAACATGTTGCGTACTTTACTTAACGCCAACCCCTAAACCTCTTTCCCTGAACCTTGGAAGTACTTGTACTAAGTCAAAAAGCGTGGTGAGTGTGCATCATTCTCACATCAGTGTCAGAGAATTCTTGCCGATGCAAATACCTTCAGCCCTTCTTGCGGTACCCGCGCGGCACATAATACTGAAGACTGACAATCCCTGCCCTTAAACCCCGAGCTCAACACCCAAATGCTGAACACGAAACCCTACATAAGCCCGCAGGATCTCGGAGGATTCTAGAACCTATAAGCTGTAGGGGACCTCAAAAGGACAGGACACAGAGCTGGCCCGATCAAGAAGCACTCAGTATCCTCAGCACACCATCGACCCTCAACAGATTTACGGTTTAGAATTGAGGGCTCGTGCGTTGAATGGTTTGGTGCTTGGAGCTCTGAAATTTTGAGAAGGCTGAGGGTTGTGGAGCTACCACGTCTGGATTTAAGGCTGGGACTCAGAAGTGATGAGATCTCAAAAGAGGTCGGGGTTGGAGTTGCTGTTATTCGGAGGCACCTTCGGGCACTGTTTGTCACACACTCCACATGCGGTTGCACAACGCCAACTGCCACAGATTATCCTTGGCGCAGCAAAACTTGCGGAGGTTGAGCCCCGAGTGCTACAGCAGCTGAGCTTGCCACACCAATATATCCTAAAGGATCATAGTGCACACAATGCAGGGTTCCGCACGTCTACAGGCCCGTCTTTAGTCTTGACATATTGAAATCCCTTTTGTTTTGAACATTCCGAGCGCCACGGCGACACATAAGGATAAACTTTCCGAGCTGCCACTTTCACTGGTGAGCCTCGAGTTCATTGGCGCGCTATGTGTGGAAGCTCTTCACCGCTTTTAAGGAAATTCCTGAACCCTAAAACCCTCATCACCAAACGTCCATTATCCCCAAGCCCTGAGCCCTGCATGTCTCTCTACAGCTCCCGAAAATGAGGACCCGCAAATCCCTCCACTCGCGTCCGGAACTCAGGCAACATTTGCAATTCGAGCTGCTTATTATTGGGATTGTGATAAGCGAAATCTGACTAACTTCCAGAATCCCACCTAAACCCTGAACAACCCCTGACCTTCAGCCCCCAGCCCCTACCCCCCAACCCCAGTGCCAAGCTCACGGAATCCTCAATGCCGCCAAGAGTTCCGCGGGGAGCAGGCCTCTTGGCGCTGGGACACCTTTCTCGCCTGATCCGAAAGAAAAAGCGTTTTGGGTCCGTAGGTGCAGGGTCTGGGGTTGAAGTTTGAGGTTATGGTTTTGAGGTTTAGGCATTTCAAGGCTTAAATGCATTACTACCTCAGGAGCTTAAGTGTTTGGGGTTCAAGGTTAGGGGTACAGGACTTTGGGCTGAGGTTGAGCGCTACAGTGGAAAGGGTCAGGCAAGAATATGACTAGTCCCAGTATATACCCCAATACAGTATCGTAGTTTCCAATATCTTTTGAATTCTTATACCCCAATAACAGGCTTGGAGGTTTGATGCAGACAGGCTTTGGGATCTGGGAATATATCCAGCTTCCTGGACAACAGCTGATCATCTCAACATGGACCTCTCAACTCTATAAACTTCTACCCCATACCTTCACTCAGAAAACAGTTAACATGCACATGCTTAAGCCTAATCTCTTAAAACCCCACCTTGCGGGCCCAGTTGCTACAGCTCAGCGTGAATTCCAAGGGCCCGCGGATCTGGATGCTGGCCGCACTCATGACATGCCTTGGCTCGTTTCAGAGGTTTATAGGTTCCAGGATTCCGGCATCAAGATTTGGGGTTCAGGGCCTGAGTTCATGTTTAATGTTGAGGGGTCCGGGCTTAGGGCTTACCAGCTGTTTCGGCTTCGGTGTACAGGGTTAGGGGGTCAAGCCTAGACCAAAGATCCTATACACCCTACTTTGAAGAAACCGAAAGCTCAGGACCCCCTGTGCCGCAAAGATGTTTGGAGTTTGAGGACTATAGGGATCTTCGGCATGCTTCCTGGCGCAAGGTCGAGTCGCAAGATTGCTTTAGGCTAGAAAGCATGTGGTGGCGCTTTGGTGCGGAGATTGAGGTGAAGGACTCATTGACAGGCGTTGGGCTTTGGGCGCGAGGTCGTATGTGTCATATACATATATATAATATATATATATATACGTATCATATACACTTCCTGTGTAGGTAATTGCGAAATGAGTAGCATGATAAGTACTTCGTGGCAAATGGGGCCAAGAGCTCTTCTGAGGCAAAATCAGTATTCTGAACGTAGCTGCGGCCAAATCCCAATCTGACTCCTACACAGAAAAAAAGGTTTGCTATTTCCGGATGTGCGCAGCCATTGCTTCATGACAGGCTGTAAAAAAAGTAGGACCCGTTCAGGTGTCCGGCCATGAATGAAAATCGCAAGGAATCAGCTCTCGCACCACTGCAGCAACCTCACCTGCCTCAACCGGTTCTTCATTAGGAGAATTACCACCCAAAATGACCGAACTTCAAACCTTGGGCGGTTTATGGCGTCCTCCCTCACTAACTGCAAAACTCTTTGAGGCCCGCAGCCTTGACACCTGCTTGATGAATCTGACCTACACATCCTGCAACTACGGTTGACGGACACTTTCCTACTTGACCATAAGTCCATAAGTCTACTATTCTAGTTTTGTGGGCTCATGCAGGATTTTGTCCACACCATAACCCTACACCCCAACGCCCAAACAGTAGGCCACAACACGTAGTGAGCCGCAACTGCAGCAGAATGAGCCTCGGCTGAATTTTAAGGTATGAAGTGGGTCAGGGTCGAGGCAGGTGTTGCGTAGAGTGCTTCGGATGCCGATTTAGTCCGGAGACTTCTTCCGGAGCCCCTCCGAGAAAGAATATCGTACTTAAGATCCATGTGGTTGTTGTTATGGAGGGGGACCATAATAGAGACCCCAAAATACAGTAATCCTTTTTAGTGGGACGCCCAAGAAGCTACCCCTAATTTTGGGAAACCCCTATATCTATACACAGTACCAAGAAGAAGCTGAATTTACGGAAGCACCCAATTTATGTCCTCACCCTCTGTGTCTGGGAGCTGCAGGAGCCAGTAGACTGCGGCTCCACGGTGAGCAGTGCAAATCGCTGAGCCGCTT
This sequence comes from Symbiodinium pilosum, assembly GCA_905231905.1. Lineage (NCBI taxonomy): Eukaryota > Dinophyceae > Suessiales > Symbiodiniaceae > Symbiodinium > Symbiodinium pilosum. The sequence continues at coordinate 13,094 of CAJNIZ010006490.1, forward strand.
AGGACCCAAAAGGACTGTAATTCCTGGAATATTGGGTACAGAAGGTGAGGTTTCCTCATCTACAGTAGGTTTAAGAAATGGGAGTTTAAAAAAAAAATGTCGTGGTGATCAAATTGGGTAACTCTTTCTCAATGCTATCCACACCGGTATGCCAATATCCGCGCTTTTATGCTATGGAGCATCTTGTCATTGAAGGGCAATGCTCAGACAGAAGGATACTTCAGTGCTTCTACAATTCGATACAGCACAACTCTCAGATGAAAAGTTGTTAATGGTCGGGTCCTACTCATCCTGCACAGCCGAGCAGAAGACACCAAGGAAGCATTGAAGCAGCCATCTCATTCTGGCATCTGTCATGGCCTCCAAGCGTTTTGCAAAAGCCATAGAATGATCAACGCCCAACCCTGAAACCCCAAACCCTACGTACGACAGACCAACAACTCAAAGACCTAAACCCTAGACCCTCACACCGACACCTAATCTCGCCCAAACTGTCTTTTGTCAAATCTAGAAACTGAACGAAGCCCTCCCGCACATCCGTGGCGAAGAGACCAATGTCCTCCGCACCACATTCAAGATCTAGGGTTTGAAGGTTTCGTGTGTTGGTCTTGGTGTTCAAGACTAAGGCACCTTACACTTAAGGCCAGCTGAAACTAAGGGCGCGAGGAACCACTTGGGTTACTCTTAAAGTCATGGCTTCCTTGGGCTAAAGCGAAGGCCACACGATGATGAGAAAGGTTTTTAGCTGGGTCATCAGCCCCCCGGTTTGTGAAAAGGATCATTTTCTAGCTTAGCACTTCAACGGTGAAATCGCCCTGGTGCCAAAGAAGGGTTAAGCGACCCAATGGTACACACATGCCTCCCAACCACCAACCTTAACCAGGAAACCTTTTGGGGTCGTGTCTTCGTGTCAGCTTTCAGTTGACTTGATACAAGCAAAGGCTTTAACCGCCAAAGCATCGTGTCTCCCCAGGCTAGACTGGCAAGCCCTTGCAATAAATCGGGATTTAGATTCTCCTCGCCTGAAACCATGGATCAGGGAATCCACACCTAAACCTAATCCCTACAGGTGATAGATTTAGGTTTCGGGTCTAGGGCTTCCACAAAATCCATCGAACAAAATCTCAATCGATGTTGATTTCTAGGGGGTGAACAGCCTGGGCCTCAAGCTTAAATGAAGCACGTGTTCCGGTGGGTGTCTCTTCAACAACAACTTGGACTCATCCACCTGAAGCAACAACTCATTATCAACGTGCGCCTCCAGCTCCTCAACCCAATGACCCACTGGACCAGTAGAGGATCAAGTCCTAGACTGTTATGTTCCGCAGCGTAGCGCGGTGTTTGCAAAGCCAGGTCCCCTGCGTGTATCCTCCAATATGCGATGACCCTTGTTTGAAGTACCAGCCGGCTTTTAACCTGCACAAAATGCAATATCGTCGCGGCCAAACGCGCTGCTGCAAGGCAGTTCGGCTGGTGCCCGCACGTTTGACCACAGCATCCATTCGCAAGCCAAAATCTCCTCCCCATGAGTCTAGGCTTGGCCCCATTAGTGCAAGGGCGTCAGGAATTCTGATTGAGATTGTTCATCGCCCCATTTGACCAGGCCGCGCCGTGGTGCAAGCGCTTGCTGCATGCAGAAAAATCGTGTGCGTGCAAAGGGCCATGCGCCAAAGGATTTCTTTAAGGTACCCACGGACAATGCCTGGCTCAAGCTGTCAAAGAGCAAGCCCTGCGACCCTCATGTTTCATGGCTTCATGTTGCAAACTCCTCCGTTCCAGCCTGCCTGAAATGCCACGCCTGCCATGTTGAACTGCATGCGTGCACGCGAAACCACAGCGCCAGCGCGAAATTCAATTCAACATTGTTCCACATTTTCCCAAAATCTCGGCGACCACATCTGTGTCGAATAGTCCCCGACCTACCACGCCTAGCAAATTTGACACGAATCTGCGGCACTTTTTCGCGCGTTTGCGACCCATTGGAACGTTGTATAAGGATCCCTAGGGCACAAACCCCACTGTTTTGAAACCCCATGTAGACCCTAAGCTGCTCCGGCATGGGGAAGAGGTCAAAGTTTGCGATGCTTTCTGCCAAGTGCAATGTGTTGCCCCCCTGGGTTGTGGAGATTCGCCACCTGCACGAAATGGTTTGCGCGAAGAATGGGAGCTTCTGAAAATGCACCTTTGAAACCTTGGGATGTTTTGGGATTATGGAGAAGTTGTGGGAAACGCTCGTGTAGAATGACGAGTCCGGGTTCAGGGTTTACTTACTGTTGTTAGCTAGGGTTCTGGCATGTTGGACTCAGGACTCAGCAGGGGTTCGACCCGGGATACAGCTGCAGTAGACCTCGTTGCTGAGACGCGAATGCGTTGCCGTCCAAACATTCAAGTTTCTCCATCAACAGCAAGAGTAATTAAAGAGCCAGATAGCAAGTTGATTTTCGAGAGCAGGCTTTTCCTCACCACATTTCAAAAAGCAAGTACAAGTATTGGAGGGTAAGATGGGACTTTTGTTTGGACAAAACCACACATCAAGTCATTTGAACATGAGCTGGCCTTCGGTCTAAAAGAACAGAAAATGCAAAGCAGCCGGGCCACCCGTTCTCGACACCAATGTCAATGGCATTGGACAGCCTCAGTATGGGCTGAAATTCTGAGGTTTAGGCTTGTGTTTTAGGAATGTTGCTTCATGGCTTGGGCTCTAGGGCTTAGGGTTGAGAACATACAGGTTTGGGGTTTGTTCTAACCCGCTTGCAATTGCAGGGGTAGTGCTGGGCCTGGAACGGTGTACTATGTGAGGATCCCACTTTGTCTGAGCTGACACACATCGAAACCTCTTCTCTGTTAGGGTTGTTGGTTGCTTGGTGCGTGAGTATATACGTGTGATTCATTGCGAATCATAGCAGAAGGAGGAACTACTTAGGGTCCAGCCCGCAATCCTAGACTGTAGACACGGAACCCTGATCCCTACACTTTGTCCCGATTCCCCTAGGAGTGGAAAACATCCACAGCGTTGATCCAATAAAAGGGATCTACATAAAAAGCTTTCTCCCTAAGGCTTCATTCAACATTAAAGCCAAATGCTGAGCCTCAAAACTGTAAACCGCTTAGCAGCCTCAGCTGAAAACGATAGGCGACGTCCACATCCAGAGCTTCTTGCCTCACTCCGGGGTTGGAAAGTGTTGAGCTTATGGTCTGAAATTCAGGGTTCAAGGTTTGGGATGTAGAGTTTAGCTGAGACTTTGATGGTTTAAGGCTAATTGTTGACGGGTTATGCTTTGAGGTCTAAGGTAAGATTTGAGGTCTTTTCATGTCTAGGGCTTAAGGCGGGCTTAGCCCCTGCCCAGAGGATGTGGCATTGCTTTTTGTACAAAGCCTAAAGCCTATTCATCAGTTAGCCGCCCTGGAACTGCACAGGACCATCTGGGAAGGGCCATGAGATCCCACCCTGCATCTAAACTCAAAGCCCAGATCTCACACTCAGTCGTAAGATTGAAGACAACACATCCCCTCTTGGCTGCTACGCGCCTCCAAACTGTTTGCTAGCCCCTAGCGCCAATCCCCAACATGGGAGCTCTAAAATGGGGGTGCTGTGAGAACCCCAGAAGTTCTAAGGAGTCCTACTTGCGCCAAACTGGGTAAACCCCCAACCTCAACACCAAACCCACATAGAGAATCCCAGAGTTTCCATTTAATTTTCGATTTCCGGGAGTTGTGCCTCTGCAGTTCAAAAGTGCATGACCCGGCTGGCACAGATGCGGGCGCTTCTTGAAAACTAGTCCGCAGGGACAACTGAAGGGGCTCGATACAACCTACATAATCACGATGTATGTCTGGGGCTCCAGGATCCCTCAGGGCCCTTGTTTGAATAAGAAGCCCTTAACTTAGACCCTTAACCCCAAACGCTGTAGTTACTAGTTCCTTGTTTGGGATACGATGAACAATTCTGATTCTTCCTTATTTGACTTAAACATACGAATAAACAAAACAACGTGTTTGCAACACTCACCCAGCATAGCAGCCTTCACTCTCTGGGAGCCGGACAGCCGCACAGTAACAAGCGACGACTGGAAAGTGCAGCCTTGGAGCTTGCCCCATATGCCCCGTTACCTAGAGAAAGGTTTAGGGTTGGTTCGGAGTTCAGGATGTGGGTTTTAGGGTCGAACGTTGAGCAATCATTAGCCAAGCCCAGTTCCCCAGCTGACAGAGCCCCAGAAGAGTGCCTGCATAGACTACTGTCCCTGAGATTCCTAATTAGGGTAGCTGGAGGGTCCAGGACTAGATGAAGACTAAACCTATGAAGAGGCTGCTGCAGAGCTTAAGGTTTGGCAGCAAGAGTTTCTCGTGACGTTTCGAAACACCAAAAGAATCAGAAACCCTACTCTAAACCCTATAAGCGTTAACTCCTAACCCTATATCCTAAATTCAAATAGCGAAGGTAAAGCCCAAACCCAACAGATTTCATCCCAAACCCTCCGTCCTGAATGGAGGTTTCCGAAAATTAGGGGTACGATTTGGGGGTCCTGCTGGAGTGAACCAGCAGGCT
>CAJNIZ010006491.1:0-59208 GCA_905231905.1 Symbiodinium pilosum
AAAAAAAAAAAAAAAAACCCTCTAAAGGGGCTAGGGCTCGGGCGTTTCTTATCCCGACCTATAGAACTACCACTGGAGCTTGAGGTAGTTCCTGCCCGGTCCTAAGTCTCCCCCGAAAGAAACATGGACTCCATACTAGGGTTTATGGTTCAGACACTTTGAGAAGTAGTACACGCAACCAATCTGTTTCCGACCAGGTGCCTCTTGCCGCAAGTACTTCAGATCTGCGCGGGTAACGCACCAGCGTTCTGGTGGAACTGTCTCCTCAGACAAACTTTGCACCTCTGTAGAATCCGTGTAGGCATACCATGAAACACCAGTGTTATCCAAAATGGGATGTAGGCTTTTGTAAGGCTACGGGTTAAGGGTTTAGGTTTACGAGCTGGTTATACCCTCCAGTCGCGCGTAAGCGCAAAAATGAGGGGGTGGTACTTGTGCTTCCGTATTGGCAGGCGCAGTATTTTTGCACACTTTCTATATAAAATCATCCAAAATCAGTGGCGGACGCAGTAGATCAGGCTTCGCATGCGTGTGCCGCAGACCTCTGGGCCTCAGTGCGCACGGTGCTATGGCTTGCTCTTGGTCGACAGAGTGGGTGGAGAGCGACCCCGTTGAGTTGGCCATGGAGCGAGACTGGTTGAGGAACCTGGCTGCTGAAGAGGGAGCTCGCCCCCGAGCAGAGGACGACCGAGTGAGGATTGCGTTTTAGTTGTCCAGCATCCATGCCCAAACCAGAATAACGTTCGTGTTTCGAGAGCACCAGATACCCAAACCATAATAACGTTCGTGTTTCGAGAGCATACGATTACCAGGGCATCCATGCCCAAACCACAATAACGTTCGTGTTTCCAGAGCATACGCTGAACGCATTGCGCACTTACCGTGAGGATGCGGGCATGTTCGGCTGCGATCCGGCGGCCTACGCCGATGTCCAAAAGGACAATGCGTGGCTTTTCTAGCAGCCCGAATGCTGGCACCACCAGCAAAGCTGAGATAAAAACAGTCAAATTTGCTTGCCATTCTGCTCTTCCCAAAGTAAGAATCCATTGGCAGGGCTAGAGAATTTGACAATCACGTGCGAGTCGGCGCGCGTTTACGCGCGACTGGCGCGTGGTTATAGCTCGCGTGTTTCCTGCTTGCCGAAAAAGATTTTTGAATGGTTTGCAAATAATCGGAAGACAGGGACTGCACAATTCAAAACTGTAACGACGATTGCTGTTCATATCCTCCCTGAGTAAAGGCTTCATATGCCCACACAAAAGCATGCATCCCTTCTTGGTGGCCGCATACATGAGAAGGACACCGTTCCAGGGCTCCCTCTGTAGATACAACATCTCTGTTAATTAGGGTTTAGTTAGGGCTTAAGGTATATGGTCTAGGCTTGAATCCTCAATAAGCAGTATCCGCTGAACCCTGAACCGTTGAATCCCAAATGCCTCTTGACTGCACCTCCTGCACCGCAAACAGCGGAATCTACACCCAAACCTTGCTCTTCGTACAACAGTTTGTACAGATGCGCACATATATATATATGTGTAAGAACTCCACGATATCTACTGAACCCTACAACCCTTAGCCCTACACCCCTAAACGCCTAGCCCATGTAAAACCCTATACTATAGAATCCTATGTATCAATACATAAACCTATCTAATCCCCAAGTGATCCCCTATAATCCGTATGTAACCCTATCTGACTCTTATGAGTTCCTAGGCTCGTGCAGCGCCAGGGCTTCCTCCGTGGTGTATCTTCTGTTGAAGCGCTGCATGGCGCATGCGGAACGCTTCGCGGTAACCCTAAACCGCCCCGTAAGGTATGTTCGTCAGGGCTTGAGGGGTTGAGGCTGAGGGTTTCTAGATTAGCAATTTTTGGAAATCCAAGGTGCTTGGGGCCTGGGATTCCGTATTTTCGGGTACTGGTCTTGCAGCTTTTGGGTCGGTGTGTTGTTGTTTTCAAGTCTTAGAGGTTTGGGGGATATCAATGGGGCTGAAAAAGGATAATATCAAGGAGCATTAGTAGGATATATCCTTATATAACCCTACATAAACCTAGTTTCCATTTCATTCTGATTTGCCTTTTCCATGTTATTCTCCATTTGGGGGGATAGACCTGGATAAAGCTTGCCACCCTTAACCCCAAACCCTTATCTTAAGAATCTCCAAGTAGCCATCCCAAGAGACACTCTCAAAACCACTGTTGATGAGGGCAATCTTTCACCACCCTTGATCCCGTGAATCCTGCAGTTACCATAGTGTAGGTAACCCAAGTGGTGCAAGATTTCCTTCCTCAACCATATGAGCTGCAGTCCATATTTCCTACACAATTCCAAGGACGTGGGTTGCTCATTCGGGACTCTAACAGGGACGCTACTGAACCCTAAACCCTAAACTACAGGAAGGACCCCTAGGTCCACTGTCCAGGGTCCCTTAGGGAACCTAATATTCAGAGTAGCTCATAATGAACCCCACAACTTACGCCTTCATCATCAACCTGAGCCTTCAGAAGCTGCAGTAAGGACATAATGTCCAAGCTTACATAACTACCCATAGCATGTTGAGGTCTGTTTGAAGCACCTCTTATAAGACCATCGTACAGGGAATCTAGGACTATAAGGTTGGCAATAACCTAATCCTAATCACTAAACCTTTAAGCCCGCATATAGGGTTTTGGGTATTAACTGTTGTTGTTCCCTCCTCGCACCCTCGCACGCAACAAGGGTCTATGAGGATCCCGTCAACCTGCAGGCAGTAGGGCCAGTAGGATTTTTATGTTCGCGTGTAGGGTTCAAAGGATTCTGCGTGGTCGTTACCTTCATTAAAGGCATAATAGGAATGTCAAAGAACACCATTGTCCCCCGCAACCACTATCAGTGCGTGTAGAGGAACCCTCAACCCTCAACCGTCAAGATCCCCCCTTGCAAGGAGACCCTCAGTAAACCCTGTCTATGTAGTAGTTTCCATTTTATTTTCCATTATCTCAACATAACCCCATTATACTATCAAGATAGCAAACTTCGATAATGGTCCTGAAGCTCAAGGCGGGGGGACCCAACCAAAACTGACATAAAATCCTATGCCCAAGCCCTAACCCTCCTAAAGCCGTAAACCCTTAGTAAGGCCCGGCCGCTCTAGGTTCAGGGCCTGCGTGAAATCCGAAGCCTGAACATCTCAACCCCTTATTCCGGCTTAGGGTTTAGGATTTCCTAAACCCCAAAAGGATGTAAAATAAAAGCCCTAAACCCATACTAACAGCCATAAGGGCCATTATTTCACATACTTTTGGGGTCCAGGTAAGGATTTCGGGTAACCATACACGTCAAGCTCTTTTCTTATCCTCAAACCTGGACCCCTACCCTGCATCCCAAGCCCCTAACATCCCTCACACTGGGACCTAACACCATTTAAACCAACGGGTTGCTGTTGGGGTTTAGGGTTTATGGTTTAGGGAGGAACTTTGAGAATGACAATAAAATAAAAGGAAAAGGGCCTCAGGGCTTACAAGCTATAAGCAACAAAAAGGCTATTTGGGTTCAAAATTGTGGTGGGCCCCTTTGGGTGTGAGCTATGTTACGGCACCTGATATTTAGGGGTATCAAAAATGCAAACCCTAAACCCCTAAACCCTAAACCCCTACAGCCCTGAAGCCCAAAACCCTAAACGCGGGCTGTGGCCAGTGGAATCCGGTTCTGGCTGCCTGGGTGGCTCTGCAGCCTCAGCAACAACTTCATCACTCTTAGCCGGACTGGCTCTCAGTAGGGAACATGGGAATATATTATAAGGCTTAGGGTAAAGTTTAGGATTAGTAGGGAATATGGGAGTATGTTTTAGGGCTTCGGGTTTAGGGTTTGGGAATATGGGAACGTACTATATAGGGACTAGGATCCAGTAAGTAGCTCTTCACTGAAAAGCACTTGGGTTTATATGTGGGTTTCCCAAAATTCAAGGTATTCTTATTTGGAGGGCTCCCAATATTAAGGATGAAAATATTTTGGGCCCCTTATTTGGGGAAGCTACCATATAGGGTTGGGATTGTGCAGGTTTTAGGTGTTATGTTGGCCTTGAGTTTCCAAAGCTCTGTAGTGAAACGCTATCTCCTTACGTTTTGAGGTTTGGTGTGATAGTTTAGGGTTTAGGGTTGTGTGATAGTTGAATACGTATCCAGGTTCCCCAGTACCCCCACAACAATAAGAGGGGCCTTTTCGCCTGCTGCTCAGCTTCAAAAAAAAGAGAGGAAACCCCAAAATACAAGGGGAAAAAAGGGTACTACTGGGGTACCTGGACCTGACCAAAACCCAAACCCTAAACCCGAAATCCTAAACCCAATCAGCCCTAAAACCCTCATGACTTACCGGGAGCCCCAAAAGAGTACAACATCGGAGGACCTAGGCAGGAGATCCCAAAGAGCCTGCTGTTCACGGTTGTGGGTAGGACCCAGTCAAGTCTTTCCCATGTCCAAGGGCTCTGGGGATTGATTTGCTGACTTCCAGGAAATGGTCTGAATCCTGTTGGGACCCCCAAACTGACGAGGTGGGTGGGAAACAACAAAGATTGTCTTCATGCATTGGCCCAAACTTTTAAAGCGGCCACCGCAACACATTCAAGGGAGTCTCTTCATGAAAACAAGTGCAAACTCTGAACCTTAAACATTAGGGTGCAGAGTTTACGGGTTGGCGTAGAGAGCTTTAGTGAGGGGTTTGGAGTTTAGGGTATCGATTCTCGGGGATGACTTGTAGCGTTTACAAACCCTAAACCCTAAACTGTTAAGGCACTGGGTTGGCCCCTAAAGCCCTCTGAAAAATGTTAGTATATAGGGTCCCTTATTAAAGCGATTAGGGAAAATATTAATTATCCCAGGGGCCTACCCAGGGCATAGTCGCTAAGATTTAGTTGAGAGGTGTAAGCTGGGTACTGCCCTCCTATAACAGTTCAAATGATAGGGGTCATATTAAGGGCGGCTACGTTTCACTACATTTTAAATATTCCACAACTGTTACAGGGTGAGTGCAGTACCCTAAAACCCAAACCGCCTATATCCTAAACCTTCAAACCTATAAACTAAGAAGCAGGTTTGCAGCTTGATCGTAGCCATGTGACGGGGGTGGAGGGGGCGGGGGGGCTCAAGTAGACACGTGATTAACAAGCCTCCACCCCTTAATAGGAAGTATGTTTGGGAGGAAAATTCCTAATATTCAGGTCCTTAAAAGAAAGAAGTTTACCTTTAACAAGGATCCTAATCTTCATGCCCTTAAAAGGAGGGGAGTCAGTACTCACGGTTCTACGTTGCTCCAAACACTGCCATAAGCTTAAAAGTCTTCGGGTTGGGATCTCTGGCAGAAATCTATGCTAAACCCTACATCCTGTTTTACCCTAAACCCTAAACCCTATATATTAGGCCTCTAACAACGACAGGTCCTCTGGGTGAAAGTTGAAGCCACCCCCATTCAACAACCCTGAGGCACAGGGGTTTAGGGTTCAGGGTTGAGTGTTTATAGTCCCCCTCCAGTAGATAGAATATGGCTTTGGGTATATTATAATAACATTCCCATTTACCCCATATTCTATCTACTTAAGGGATTCAATAGGTAATATAGGCTTATAAGGGGGACTATAGGGTTGGAATGTAGCGTTTAGGGTTCTCACTAGGATACCTATAGCATACAACGCAACTGATATCAATGAACCTATAAGAGCTATAGTCTAAACTCCTAGTATCCCCCTTAATAAGCCCAATAATAGTCCCATATATAATATATATAATCCCCTATATAACCCACCATTAAAGAGTTTAGACTATAGCTCACAAGTACCCTCGAAACTCAGACTTCCTGTAGCCTAACCTCCCCCTGGCCATGATCTTGTATTTTCCACAAATAAGGGCATCAATACGGATAAGGAATCCCCTAAAGGTTTTTTTTTGCAACGGCCTTTTTGGGGTTTACGGCTTAGGGTTTAGGGTCAAATTCTTCAAAACCCTGAATTTCAAACATCCCCATACACGCATACACCATCCCCGAATAACCTCTTTCAAGAAACTTCGGACTCTTGGAAACTTCTGAACCCCTAGACGCTAAACCTTTGAACCCTAAACCCTAAATCCTAAAGCCCTAAACACCTAAACTCTGAAATCCTAAACCCCCAAACCCTAAACCCTAAAACCCTGTACACCTAAACTCTAAACCCTAATGCCTGAGCACCCCGGCCGGAGCAGGAGCAGGGGCAGGAGCAGGTTGCTGCTGCGCTGGTGCCATGAAAACCACCTGGAAACCCTAAACCCTAGACCCCGAACCTTAAATCGCCCATTACAAGAGAACTTTGTACTTGATGCTGTGGTATCTTTGCTTTTTTAAAGGTCTAGGGTGCTCTAGTCAGGGCTTGCTAAGGGGTTTAGGGCCCCCAAAAATGTGTAGGTTAATGGCCTCTTAGACCATTCCTAGAGGTTTTATGCCACTATTTTACCGGTAGACTGTGGCTTAGAGGTTTGGGACTTCGGGCTTAGGGAGTAGGGTCAGGGTCTTCGGGTTTAGGTTCAGGATTTAAAGTTTACAGGTCTTAGGGCTTTCAGGGTCTACATATTCAAGTCAACAGCGCGGATGACGAAAAGTCACGAACCGTCTACACGGCGATACGGCTGAGAATAACAAACGATTCTGAGACAAAGATGCAATCATGCAAGCAGGTACTGGGTGGAAATCAGGCCCCTGGGGTGCAACGTTTGGGAACGCTTCAGGCTTTGAGCTGAAAGAAATATTACTAACAGAAATAATAGTAGTAATACTCATACTAAGACGGATACTAAAAACCCTCATACTATTTATTACGAATAGTAATACTCAGACTAATACTGATAGTAATACTAAACAATAAAAGGGCTGAAAGGAGGTCCACTTCAAGGTCTTACCCTAAACCCTAAACCCTAAACCCTAAACGCTAAACCCTTGAAGCACCGGTGTCCGGCCTAGCTTTGGGGCCAGCAAGTTATTATGTGAAGTATAGGGTTTAGGGTTTAGGGTTTAAGGGTTTAGGGTTTAAGGGTTTAGGGTTTAGGGTTTAAGGGTTTAGGGTCTAAACTCCTTACAGGGGGTTATAAAGTTTAGGGTTTTGGGTCTAAGCTACTTGTTGGGTGTTATATAAGGTTTAGGGTTTGGGATCTAAACTCCTTACAGGGGGTTATGTAAGGTTTAGGGCTTACGGTTTGGGGTCTAAACACCTTCAAGGGGGTTATATAGAGGATTATATAGGGTTTAGGGTCTAAACCCCTTAAAGGGGATTATATAGGAAGTTTTATAAGGGTTTTGAAGGGCGATACTAGGAGTTTAGACTATAGCTCATGCAAACCCTAAACCCTAAACAAACTCAAAAGCGCGGGGCCCACATATCCAGTAACATTACTCTGGATAGATCCAGAAGCGCACGCCAGGTTGTCAGAATTAAGCCTGATGACGTGCACAAGCTTAACTAAGCCCTTAAAAGGGGGGGCTATAAATCATCCCTAATCCCTACCGTAATTAAGGGCCTTCAAGGTTTATGGGGTTTAGGGGGGATCCCTGTATGAGGAACCATAGTATGGCATCTTGAACGTGTATAGGAAGAGCTGCAAGCCGAGAAATAGCTTACTGGTCAAGTTACCGTTCAGCTATGAACGATGGTGCGAAGGCATGATACGGGAGGTTGTCGAAAGAATCGGGGTTTGTTGGGTTTAGGGTTTAGGGTGTAGGGCCCCCACAATTTCTTAGGACACTGAAAACGGGGATCATACCTTTGAAGCCCTTCCACATCCGTTTCCTTAGCTTAAAGCTGCTCACAGGTCTTGCAGTGCCAGGCCCTAAGCGGAGCACGAAGCCCGAAGCCAAGAAATCCCTTTTACATTGGGGGTTTCCATAAACAGAAGGCTCCAAATATACACCCCAACATATACTCATGGGTTCCCCTACTATGCCCCCCAATATGCCTGTTTATCCCAGACAAAATTTTAATTATGGGGGGATTCTAGGGGGTGTATAGTATACCGGGTGGGTACTAGGGGCAACCATGATATAAAGGGGCCTCTGATTTTGGAAGCCCCAAGTTGGCGAAACTTTTTTCTCTCCGGCATTTGCGTTCTACTGTCCCTGTCCTCTTCAACTAATGGAACGGTGAAAATGGGTGGCGTCTGCTGCCATTGTGCAGACTGCCTGAAAACTGTGAGAGACTACGTATACTACGTGCACGGGCTTTCAAAGGTGACCTGGTGTCATTTCCCTTTTTGAGTTCCATATGCTGGCCTGAGCTGAGTAAAAAGCCACGGAAAGAAGAAATATGCTCTGTCTTAAGCATGTTTATGGCACACACTCGTTACAAGTTTTTGGCAACACGTCGAATAGAATGCTCAAGGTCCAAGGAGAGTAAGCTTGCAATTCGGCGGCGTGCGCTCTTTGAAAAAAGGAGGCCTTGCAAAAGCAGCGATGATGCATTGCTCAATTGATTACAATCTGGAAGTCGAATCGTGTATCGCGCAAAATTTAGGGGCCATAGGAAAATGCTAGTGGTAATTCTTCAGGTTTCTGCAAATTTGCTTGGAACTGCAAAACCTTTTTCTTTGGCTTGAAACCATGATGGAGACGTCTACGTGATTAGAATGGGGCTTCTGGGAAATTCGTTTTCTTGTTTTCATCATAAACATGTATGGATGGGCCATGAGGAATCAAACTACAAAACGTTCAGGCTTCTACATTGCTTCCTTCACACTTACCCCACATTTTTGTCTATGAGGGTTCAACTGAAACTGCACGTGGTCCTTTTTGTGTGTGAGTGGGTCCCGATCTGGTCCTCACATGTCAGTCGTAACCCCTTAGCCCCCTTAGCCCCCTAAACCCTAAATCCGTCCAACTTTTTGCCCCTACACCATAGTTGCTGAAAGTAGGTTCCCACCAAAAGATGTTAGAGTTTACGGCAAAAACCTCGGAAGATTCTGAGAGGCTGCAAAAAACATGTCATAATTCCGTGAAAGTCCCAAGAAGGGTCCAACTATCCCCAACAACCATACACAGTGTACTTCCCCGAGCTTGACCTAACATTGCAAGGACAGCAACGATGCGAACTCCATCCTGAAAGCAGAAGCCCTTCTTGGAGGGGTGGGCTACCTACAACCTACCTATACTTGCCCATGTAACACAATTATAAGTCCCCTAAGTCCCCCTAAGCAGGGTCACACCTGGGTAAAGATAATGACAACAACAAGTAGGTCATATCTATGACGAATCCGCCCCTCCAGGTTCCCCTGCAGGGGCAAGGAAGCTGTCAAAATGTTGGTTTCTTGTGGGATGTTTTTGCATTTGCGGGGGCCTGGTATAGTGGGAACGCTAACGAGACCACAGTGTTGATAACCTATGCAATCTCTATGATAGAAGCCCCTACATGATTCCAGTTTTCATTTGATTTACCATGCTCTTTTCTGGCTGTTTCTCCATTATTCAAACAAAAGGACCTACACTCTAAACCCTGTATACCCCCGTAATGTTCCCTATAATTGCTAGTGAAACCCCACATAAACTGAATGTTTATCTATTTCTCATAGCAGCCAGCAGTGCTCATTTACCCCAAGCCCTATACCCATCCTCAAGCTATCATATGACCATAATAAGGACTAGGGTTTGGGGTTTCGGGTCCTAATCTAAACCCTAAACCCTAAACCCTAAACCGCAATTCTAGGATTTCGGGTAATTAAAGCCCTTCGTCATATTTTCCATGGCAGACCGAGCGACCTCACGCGGCTGAGTTCAGGGAAGAGCCATTTGAGCCTACTTCCCCAGCATCGCGATGTCCTTTCCCAGGTCAGCCAATACCCCTCACCACTATGGGCTATTAGACCTTAAGGGTACCGTAATCTACCCTTAATAGGGTCCTAATAGGGAATTTTAGGGTCTAATAGCCCATAGTGGCACCCATGCAGACCCCGACATTCCAAAGTCAGGTTTTAAGGCTTCGGGTTTAGGACCTAGGCGTTTAGTTCTACCAAGGGTTAGGGTCTAGGGTTTAGGGCTGTAGCTTAGGCTCTAGACTTTGACTTACTGAGACCGTAAGGATTCCATGCTTCTCCACTGACTTCCGGGCTCAAAAATTGTCATCGTCATTGAACCCTTTACTTGTTGGGGTCCTCCCTTTTGGAGGTTCTATAGGGGTTATAGGGGGGTTTAGGGTAATCTGTTACGGATGAGTCCTTGAGCTGATGTGTGTCAGTGAGCTAGGGGCTTAGGGTGAGGAGTTAGGGCGGCGCATGCCTGCAGAATCGTTGAAGACCCTGCGAGCCCCATGTGGTGTCTGCGATCGAATTAAACCCTAGACCCGAAGCTTTAAACCTGAAGCCCTAAACCAAAAGCCCTAAACCTTAAGCCCTAAACCTTAAACCCTAAGCCGCATCAAGAAGCCATCGCCCAAGCAGTCCTCGGCTGATAAGGTCCTCTCACCGTTGAAGCCGGACCAGTCGGTTCCATCCATTGCCACATTCCTAGGGTTTTTTATCGGACCTATTCCTAGGGTATAGGGTTTAGGGCTTAAGGTTAAGGCTTACATTTGCTTGCGAATACTTCTTGTGAGAGTACTCTCAGTTACTGTAATAATCATGAAAATGTATCTTTCATTCTTCCTTTGGGTTATACAATTCAACAATGACGAATAATTCCTATTCAGCCCACAGGTTAATTTCTCAAGCCCACCTTCCTTATTGGGTTGTTCCTGGGAAAAACCATACTCAACAAGGATCCGGACGTAGGGATTTGGATCAAGGTTTTCGATCGGTGCGTAAGGAGATTGTGGAGCTCATTCATGCCGACAAGGGTTCAGGGTCTTAACAAGGTGGTCTCGAACTCTAAGATGATCTGCGGAGCTCATATGAACCATCGTGTAAACTCCTAGTATCCCCCTTAATAACCCCAATACTACTACCCTATATAACACCCCTTGAGGAGTTTAGACTATAGCTCATATCAGAAGACTTAGCAGCTTTAGCAGGCTATACAGGAAAGCTAGCTGCGTCACAAAATATGAAGCCATGATGATGCATATCCGGTGTTGTACACCACCCAGTACCCAGCCTGTAAGAGGGGGTGATATAATATCAAGGGCGTCAAATTTTAGTTTTGATGTTGATCTCCAATTTTTACTGGGTGGGGGCAGTACCCAAGGGATTTGCGCTTGGGCAGCGAAGAGTTATCAACATGAATTTATAAGAAGGGATAAAAGGCCAACAGGAAACTGTGAAAGTGCTCAATCTAAACACCTGCTTCCAAAGGGCAGCAATGCAACCCGTACAGCTTCAACACAAGTGTGTGACAGGGCTTCTTACTAAGAACTATGCAATCCTGCAGGCACATGTCAAGGAGGTCCCTACAAATCTGCGAAGCAGTTAGCCCTCAACCCTCACGCCTCAACGCTAACTTAGACCCTGAATTCTACACCCAAACTCTGCACCCACAATGAGGAACACAACAACAATTCACTGAAACCTCCACTCCCTCAAGAGTTGGACATAATGGTCCCAACCATCTCAAAGTAGCCCAAAAGGGCTTTAGGGTTTAGGGTCTAGGGATTAGGATGTAGGGTCCAGGGCTTAGGATTTAGGGTCTAGGGCTTAGGATTTAGGGCTTGGGTTTCTTAGGCTACTTGGAGCTCAAGAACACGTTGAACGCTGAACAATGGTAGCCAAGGCTCAGCAGGACGTAGCTGCCGCCCAAGAGAAATGTGACGGCACCTCAGGAAGTTAGTCTAAACAATTGAGAAGGATGAGGCTCTCTGGGTTTGTAATTTAGAGTGTTTGGCGGCTGGACTACCTATCGCCGCCAGCAAGGCCTGAACATCTTGTAATGCAAGCTAGAAACATGCGGATGACCGGAGAGTTCGTAATCCCATCCCTCTAAAAAAACTCTCCCCACAACCCCGATAACAAATATTTCCTCATATATCGTGATACTGTATTGGCTGTCTTTATCATTAAGAAGGTGGAATATCACCCGCCTTTTTACATTGGGAGGGGAATTGTCGGCATGTGAGCCCAAGTTATAGCTGGTGTGCAGGAGTAGTGCGCTTCCAAATATGCTGCGACATCTTGTGTTTTAGGGTGACTAAGGAGCAGAACCCTACGATGGACGGAGGAAAACTTGCACCACGTTGTCGTTAGGTGCGATACATTGGGGGTTTCAATTGGTGCAGAGATTCCCTCCATCCACAATGATTTCCCTAAACCCTGAACCCTAGCTCCATTCGGAAGCTATCCGCGAGGCAGCTGCCCCTTCCTGACCTCAGCCCTCTAGAGGCTTCTGCAATGCTTTGGAAGCTTGCCCACACTCCGCCAAACTAAGATAGGAGCCCCCTATACCGGTCCCATGAAGTCATCAACTACTTCCAGTAATGGT
This sequence comes from Symbiodinium pilosum, assembly GCA_905231905.1. Classification (NCBI taxonomy): domain Eukaryota; class Dinophyceae; order Suessiales; family Symbiodiniaceae; genus Symbiodinium; species Symbiodinium pilosum. The sequence continues at coordinate 12,386 of CAJNIZ010006491.1, forward strand.
GTGGAGCATGCATCAGCAAGGTAGAAAAACGTTGTGCCAGACTCCAGACATTCTGCATTCCAGGCGGTGGCGTCGCTTGCGTGAGGCTTGCTGCTTCATTGTTATGCTCTGGGGTTGGGCGCTCTGGGGATACCTCGAGGTTGGACAGCAGCGGGAGATTTGGGCACTGCAGAGAGGTTTTGCAATGTTTTGGTTTGGGCGCAGCAGGGAAACTCTGAGAGGGTTCAGAGTTAAGGGTCTAGGGTATAGAGTTTAAGGTTTAGGGATTAGAGGTTGGGGCGCTGCAGGGAAATTCTGCGGCTGGGCGCTGCAGGCAAGGAGACGTCGCGCTTGAGCGCGGCAAGGAAATCTGGGGTTAAGCAGTTGGTTTTTGGGTTTTATACATCGGGATAGTGGAAAAGAACATGGAAACTGCTATATTATAGTGTTTATGTAGGGGATTATGTGTAATAATGGAAAAGTAATGGAAACCACTATTTAGGACCCCACACCCTAAACCTTAAACCCTGAACTTAGGGTCTAGACTGATATTCTGGGGTTGGGCCAGGCAAACTTTTGGGTGCCGCGGGGCTTTTCGACGGATATAATCCCCCTTAGGTAGATAGAATATGGGGCATTTGGGGATCTTGCTATATTCTACCCGAAGCCATATTCCATCTACTTGAGGGGCACCATAGGCACTGCGCAGAAGGCGAGGAGAACATTTGCTTCTTAAGAACGTAGACTGAAGTCTTACAAGCCCCTAGACCCTAAACCCCTAAACCCTAAACCCTTAAACCCCTAAATTCTAAACTAAACCCTACAATGCCCAGCAAGAATCCTAAAACCTGAAACCTTCAACTTGTCAGCGCCCAAGGCCCAAAGCCCTGAACCCTTCAGGATCCCAACCCTGCAGCCCTCGAAGCTTGACTGACTTTGGTTTTGGAAGCAAGAGGCATACATACCCTTTGCCTTTTCCATCTTTCCAGCTAACTTGGGGAGTCCCTTCGGCCACTTGAACCTTTAAAGACTCTAAACCAAAATCTAAACACTAAATCCCAAACCGCAAGCCCACATGGCTACTAAACCTAGATCCTGCCCTGAGCCGCTTACATGCCCCATTTATATGTATATTAGCAGCTTAGGGTTTAGGGTTATATATATATATATACATATCTCTATCGCTACTCAACCCTCTTTCGAGATGCCTTACACCATAGCTTTACCAGAAATCTGGGACCACGAAATATAGGTAATCATTCACTAGAAGCACCTCCATCACCCCCTGTATAAGCCCTTTTTGGTAATTCTTGTGGGCTGCTATAAGCCCTAAGCTCTAAACCCTAGACCCTAAACCCTGAAGGTAGTCATCCAGGGCACCTGAGATGATTGCCACCCACTTTTTCCTCTCCTCTTCTGCAGTCAAACCTTTAGCGTTTTAGGGTTTAGGGTCTATAGGGTTTAGGGGTTTAGGGGTTAGGGGTCAGTGTTCGGGCCTTGGGGCGTAGGATTCACAAGTTCAGACTTTTAGGCGTGGGTTCGTAGTGATTTAAGGATGTAATTGGGGTCATAGGGTTTAGGGCTAGGCGTTACAAAAAAAATCAGGGTTCAGCGCTTAGGCAACCTTCCGCAGCTTCTTGGGCATCATCCAACTGAGCCAGGCATAGCTTGATGCATGGGCGTTTCCCTACATTAAGGGTACCTATACTAAGAATTGTAGTATATGAGGCGGGTCTACATTGGGGTCCCCATGTTTATTTAGGGAGACTACCACATAGCACCGCCAGCAAGAATTGTCGCGGTCAAAGGCCTTGTTGGTCTTGATTAGTCCGAGTTACGTCGTCAAGTACCGAGAAAATGCTTTTGCCAGGGTCCAAGAACCCTGGCTTTGTGCAAGCTTCAAAAGCCCCTCCAAAGGTGAAGAAAGTCAAAAGCGAAAATGAGACACTTAGATACCCTATACCATACTTACACATGAGATCTATGGCAATCATATTGTTTCTCTACAATGCAGCAGCATGTAAGATTATCTGTGGTCTTAGTTGGGGGCTTTCCAGAAATATGTGGTGCCAAAATAGACCCCAACATACTTTTATATCTATTATAACCTTTCAAACGGAGACCCTAATTTTTGGAAGACCCTAAAGCCCAAGTAAGCCTATGTACTCTCCTTATACATCGCGTTATCACCCCTTTTAGCCCCCTGCCTTACAGGGCCCCGATTTTTGGCGTATCTTCCGCTCATTGCCACTGTCAAACGCCCTTTGATCGCCCGACCCCTTGTATGTCCCACCCCGGAATACTCCTTTAATTTAGGTCTCAAGGTTTAGGGTTGAACCCCCAAAAATGTTATGTATGGGTGTGTAGAGGAATGGACAAGAAAATTAGAACTACTCCTTTATTTGCAGGTGCTGATTCAGGGCTGATACTCAACACACCACCCAATCCCTCAGTATTATCGCAGCATATTGAATGTCAGGGGCCGGGGGGTATGAGGGGGGTAGTGAACCTCCTAGCCGCCTAACAATTCATACCGCCCAAGAAAGTACCATTTCGTAATATCGGGAGTCTCTGTTGTTAGGGTGCTATTCTTAGGGAGAGGGCCGTTTTCTCAAAAAACCAACTGTCCAAGACCCGTGTCTTTCGCGTGTCTATGGGTCAATACAGCGGCTGAAATGTCTTTGACGTAGTGTACACAGAGGGAGGGAAAGAAGGGAGCAAGAGAGAGAGAGAGAGAGAGGGAGAGAGAACGCTTAACCACTTAACATAGGGTTTAGGGTTTATGGTTTAGGGTAAACCAACAAAAAACTAACACCGAAATGCTAGACGCACAACCGCCCAGAAGCCTCTAGTCGACTTCATGTCAGCCTCCCACTGATTTACCTCTCAGGGAGGTGTTGTTAGTGTCCACGGCGGTCACTAATCCTACATGCCCCTAAGTACCCTAAACCCAAAGCCCTAAACCCCAAACCCTAACTACCCTCACCTTTGGGAATGCTCGTCACATCTTCGGGCTTTGGGATGCTGGCTTCAGGGTTTAGGGTTTAGGGCATGGGCGTTGAAGCTGGCTACCGCACCCGCCCTATGATAGTCACGTACAGGACCCCTACACAGGGTATACTAGTACTACAGTCAGAATAATTGGGGATCAGTATAGGGCGGGGGGGGCGGGGATGGGGGGGGGGCGGCAATATCCAGGCTTTAGGTCCAGATTTTTTTTCGGTTGAGGGTTTACGGGGTTTGGGGTTCAGGATTTAGTGTGTAGTGGTTTAGGGTTATATAAGGGGTTTGGGGTTTAGCGTTTAGGCATGAGAAATACTTCAGGGGTCTAGGGAATAAGCACAACGTACTGACGTTTGCAAGTGACATGCACTGAACACTGCGCCTGCACCTGAAGAGTGCAACCTTGAGATTAGCACCAGCCTCGCAGTCCTCGCCCCAAAAAATTCGCAATTCAGCCCAGCTAGGGCTGATTGTTACGGGGTAACCGGAGGGAGGGTAGCAATGCGGGGACGGGAACCTGAGTTTAGGGCTTAGCGTGCTCAACCTAAAGCCTGCAGACCCAATCCCTAATGAGTTTAGATGGTTTTGGGGTTTAGGGATACCCTTTCTTAGCAAGTTGCCCTAAGCCCAAAACCCGAAACTCCATCACAGACTGAGGCTGGTGGTTCGCTAGAGGCTGAAATGTGGACCTTAAAGGTGCAAGTTTAAAACCAATCCCTGAACGCTTCTTCGAGGGATTCGGGCTGAGGGCTTGGGATTGGGGTCTGGGGCTTAGGGTTGAAAGCTCTACCTGGAAATCATAGTTGACTACAGTGATAGCACACATTTGTCGGAATACAATAGGACAAAGTTGGTAATTACCCTAGCCCCTCAACCCTAAAAACTTTGGTTTTGATTACCCTAAACCCTAAAAACGTCGATTGTCTCCAATGGATCTCCAGGCATCCTACCCTGCACCCTGAACTGGGTTAGGTTGGGGACTGCCCCACGCAGTAATCACCAGTCGAGAGTGGGGGTGTATAACTGAGGGCGGATATTGTAACTACTAGAGAACTGTGACTGAGTGGGGGCAGTCTCCCAAGCTTAGGGGTGGAACCACTCGGTTGCTGTTAAGGATCTCAGATTAAGTTAATACATTGGAGACACCATCTTAATTACTGTATATATCCACTTTAAGTTCCTTAACGGCAAGCAACTCAGTCAAGGCGAGTAAGGGGGCTGAAGCGGCTGAAGGGTCCACCCTCCCCAAACTAACAGGCAAGCTCGTACTGACCCTTTTCAATTGCATGGCAGTCGGGCTTCCATGCTATTTTGGGGAGCGTAGACCAAGCCCTGGCCCTAACACGACATACAACACCCATAGTTTTGGGTTTGGGGACTCCCCAAATCGGCACACCTAAGCAGTCGAAGTCGCGCGCCTCGTCGTCCAAAGGCTCCAGCGCCAAAAACTGCCTAGCCTTCTTGAAGCCCTCGCCTGACTTCACCTGAGGCGGTTGCAGGATTCAAGGGTGGATTCAGGGTAAAATGCAGAATCAGGGTTCGGTGCTTTAGGATTCAGGGCGTAAGATTTGGGACTTTCTTGCTTCTTGCTAGTACGGAGACACTGCCCCGCAAACGCGTCAGCACTCATCTTCGTGCAAGCAGTGACGCCAAATAGCAAGGCGAGTTCCGCTTCCGTCAATAAGGTTCGCGCCAGAGCAGGGCACGTGAGCTACAGTCTAAACTCCTAAAAGGGGGATTACTATAGGGGTTATTAAGGGGGATACTAGGAGTTTAGACAGTAGCTCACGTGTCCTTGATGCTTTGCCAGGATCGCTTCAAAGCCTGCGAGACGCTGCAGGTCGCCCGCCCCGCCCGGCCACACGGTTTAGGGTTTAGGGCACTCGTTGGCTCGTCATGCTGACCGAGCTCTGCCAGTCTGCACACCAAAGATCCGTAGCCTGGGAGGAAGCCGCACTTGCGTCAGGGCCCATGTGCTGCAAGACAAATTCCTGCATACACTCTGCCAAGATCCGTGCGGTCATCCATGCTGATCAGCCTGGCGAGGGTACTGTCCCAAAATGCCCTGAACCAGCGCCGCATGCCCAAGATGTGCAAGTCTGCAAGTTACAAGATTGCTCAAACAAATGCCAAGCGAAGTGCCTCACCTAAAATCCCTCTAGCATCTCTTATGGCCTAGACGCCTGCTGAAAGAAGCAAGCATAAGGGCATGGGATTCAGGGTTTGGAATTAAGATTAAGGCTCACAGTGCTCGGGCTGTTGGGGTTCAGTAGGGGAGCTTTAGGGATTACCTTTTGGGAGTTGAGGCCTATGGTTCGGGGCAATCATGGAAGGTCAAACGGACTAGAGGGAATTGGGGTCTGTAGGGAAAGCTACGAACTAGTAACCCTAAACCCTAAACCCTTAACCCTAAACCTAGTTGTCAGGGCTTGGGGCTCAGGTTTTCTGGTGTTCAGGATTCAAGGCTTGCAGTCTCGTGTGCAAGGTCTAGAGTTCAGGTCTCTCTAGCATTGTCTGTAGGGTTTCCCAGTGTTTGCAATGGAGGGCCCAGAGCCTCCATAGTTCTAAGCAAACATGAAACCTTACCCTAACCCCTAAACCCAAAATCCGTTTTAGGTTCATGTGGGAAACCCGGATTGGCTGTAGGCAAGCCGAAAGTTCCGCCAGCAAAAAGTGAAAGTAGAACTCAGATTCCTCAGTCCCTCCCTTACGTTGTGAAATCCGGAGCCGCTTAATATACCCAAAGTCATGTTTCCAAAATGATATGTTTCCGTTGGTCCTGCCCATTTTCAGTCTTCTTCGTTGCAAGGTTACAAACCTACTCCAAGAAAACCATGGATCCTAAACACTCAACACGAAGCCCTTAAGCCCTAAACGTCCGTGTACCGTAGACCCACGGCTAACAAACCCCCTCCTTTCAAGGACCTAGATCTTAGGCTCCCTATTATGATCCCTAGTAAGGAGAGGGGGTTTATTACCCTAAACCCTAAACCCTAGCCTATGGGTTAGTGTGTATTTCGCTTGCTCGCGACGCCTGCTCCAATGCCCCCCTCCAGACTCGAGTTGAAACAAGTTGCGGTTTTCTGGGTTGCGGTCAAGGAACTTAGGGTTTAGGATTTAAGGGTTTTTTTTATCGGACCTTTTCTCCGCAGCCCAAAGGTCTACGGAAATGCCCTAAGGCACGATCCCTGCAAGCCGGCCCGTACCACCAGTCACTTGCGAAAAGCATCAGCACACACTCGGTCCACCGCTCTGAACCCTGGTCCTTGAGTGCCAGTGACGAACCCAAACCCCAAGCAACCCCAACCCCACAGAATCCAGCACTCAGCGACAGGGTGAGGAGGAACACTAGTACTTCGACCCTACGAGTCACGTTTCAGCCAACTTATAAGGTCAGTCTGCCTGGAAATCACCCTCCTATGCAGCTCCGTAGTGTTCGTAGCATGAGTCTCAGTCCCCGCTTCGCCAGCCGACCCCGAAGTTGACACAGCACTGTCATGGCCAGCGGCAGCAGCGGTTGCAGCACCAGTCGATCCCGAACTCGCTGACATACTCAGTCCACCAGCAGCACCTTCACCTTCGCCTTCCTCAGGTCCCTCGACATCGTCTGCTTGCGTAGGACGCACATAGTTGCCCGGCATGGTGTCATAGCCATCACTTATTGAGGCGCTATTTCTTTCATGCGGGTCAGGAATGCCAACCCCTATGCTGTGGTTCGTATTGACCCCCCGCCAGAATTGGGGCCCAGTGGAGTGGGATTTAAGGTCTTAGGGTTTAGGGTTTTGGGTTTAGGATTTAGGGTTTTAGGGTTTAGGGTTTAGGTTTTTAGGGTTTAGGGTTTAGGGTTTTAGGGTTTAGGGTTACCATAATGAGTATATATCGTACATTGTAGGGTTTCCCCAATCTAGTCGCTTAAATTAAGGTTCTTAACAGCAACCCAGTTTAGGGTTTAGGGTCAAAGTAAGGTTTAGCTCGAGAAGTGGCACGGCCAGGAACATAGACGGCTCACATATGAGTCTACCCAACAGTGAAGCAGGATACACTCTCCCAAACTAACATAGAAACTCACATAGTCCCCTTTCACAAGAAGGACTGTAGTCTTTATAGGCCCCTTTTTGGGTTTCCATGTTAGTTTCCGGGAGTGTAAATCAAAGCTACCAAGCAAAGTCATGGCCTCACACTCATGGACCTCCTTAAGTTGCAAACCTATATAGTCCCCCTTAAGTTGATAGAATATGGGGTGTATGGGGATCTTATTAAAATATGCGCAATGCCATATCCTATCTACTTAAGGGGGACTATAATTCTGGACCCTATGCATGGACTCCTATGGACGCTAAACCAAGACCCCGAATTAAGCCCTACACCCAACCAACCCCCTAAATCCCCTGGAGCCCATTTAAGGCCTCCCTAAACCACCCAAATAAACCCTAAACCCTAAACCCTATAAACCCTAAACCCTAATAACCCCCCACCTCTTGGAAACCTGCTACGGATGCGCCAGGGCGTACGGCCCCTGGCTGAGGCGGCGATTCTGGTGAGATGGTCCTTGGCTTTAGCGGCACTCCTTCACCAAGCTTTCGGGTCTAGTGTTTAGGGTAAGGGTTTAGGGTAAGGGCTTAGGGTTTAGGGTAAGGGTTTAGGGTACGGCCTGAGGGTTTAGGGTAAGGGTTCAGGGTTTAGGGTGAGGGTGGAGGGTCTGGGGGCTAACCAAACTGTTATTGGGCTACTAGATTGCATATTAAGCCTGCCTAAATGACTGTTTCCAACTTTGGGAGACATGTATATATATATATATGTATATATATAGGGAAATTTGTGTTATAAGAAGAGCCCCACTGTACCGAATTTGGGGAACCCTCCCATATTGAGGACGCAATATGATCGGTACCAGAAATGTTTGCTGTCTCCTCCAGATATACCCGTTATCTACCGCCATCATGAAGTCCATGTGGTCACCCATCGGCTAGGTTCAGGGCTGACAGGGTTAAGGATTGGAACATCGGCAGTCGAAGGCCTGGGGCGGGCTTTATGCGTGCATAGAAATTCGTCCCAGCACCAGGAACCGGTCACGACACAAATTTACGTGTCAGACCTACACTACACAGTTGCTGCAGGACGGTGGTCTCATCGTTCTATTCAGTGCTCATCACCCAAAAAGAGGCACTTCTCAAAGTATAGTCCCCCTTAAGTAGATAGAATATGGGGTATATGGGCATCTAATTTTAACATAATTACCCAAAGCAATATTCGATCCACTTAAGGGGGACTATACATTGTCAAGTTCACTCCTGACCCTCCGTCCCTAATCCGCACTGGAGGGTTGAGGGTTTAGGGCTCAGGGGTTTCGAGCTTAGGGTTTGGGGCTTAGGGTTTAAGGTTCAAGTGCTTGATTTAGGTTTTGCACCCCTCAGCCCGGTGTGAGCCCGCTGAACCCTATGTAAACGAAACCCAAACCCTCCCAACCAAGCCCATTCAACACCGCTAAACCCTTAAACCCCAAACCCTCAACCCTGAACCCCCCCAAACCAAATTCAAGCAGCTGCGTCTTCGGGGCGCTGGGCGCCTCCGCAGGTTCCTTCATTGAAGGAGCCGTTGTGGAGGTAAAGAAGAGCTTACGATTTAAGGTCTAGGGTTTGAGTGTTTAGGGGTTTAGGGGTTTAGGGTTCAGGGGTTTAGGGTTTGGTCCAGGGGTCAGGGGTTCAAGGGGTAGTTCTCAAAAAAAGGGTCCCATTTTGATATCCCGAAATTTTAGGTGACGTAATATAATCTGTATCCAAAAGGGAGTCTCTAATTTTGAGAACACCCCATATTTACTTTTAGGTGTTATGTAGGGTTTGGTGGGCTATGAGACGGTTGGGGCTCCCGAGGTTTGAATCGGCTGGGGGCTCCAACGTATTTTTTCTTGTTGGGGTTTGGTATGGCTTGTCGGTCAGGATTCTTATCAGGAGCCCTAGCAGGGCACCTCAATCAAGGGTCCAGAAAAAGTGCAAAATTATGGGCTTGGAGAAACCTGTTTCGTTTAGGGGCAAGAGTGTGCAGAATTTAGGATGCGGGGTTAAGAGTTTAGGATTTGGGGTTTGGACTTTAAGATTGAGAGTTCACGACTGAAGTTTAGACTGTTGCGCTTTCAACCTGTGAGGCGTAGAGTGTTTTGATCCTCCAATCATCTCTCCTGCACCCTAACCCTACCTAGACCCCTATACCCCACCCCTTTTTTGTGGGGGTACCTAACTTAAAGCCTTGTATCTTATATGTACTACAGTCAATATTTCCTACCCAATTGAATGGACATGGTTTCCTTCTTAGGGACTATACTAAACTACAAGAGGGACCCCTATGTCCACAATAAAGGGTCCCTCCTAAACCCTAAACCCTAAACCCACAACCAAAATACCCTAAACTTAAGAAGGTTAATATTGACAGTGTACAAAATTAGGTGCACTCAAAACAGGGGCGAGGTATGGAGGTCTAGGCTTAGGGTTTAGGGCTTAAGGGTTTAGGGGTTTAGGGCTTGGGGATTTAGGGTTCAGGGGTTTAGGGTTTTAGGGTTTAGGGTTTAGGGTTTGGGGTCCGGTCCTCAGATGCAGCTCGTGCTGTGCTCCGGAGCGTAGGACGGCGCACGGCCACAAAGCTATCAGCTATCAAACCTCAGCTTGGAAGAAGTCTAAGCCCAAAACTTCCCTTTCAGACTATCATTAGTCTTCTGACTACTAGTACTATGAGCATTACTATTCCTACTATCATTATTACTGCTACCATTGTTGCTATTCAGGGCTTATGGTTTCTGATTGTCCAAAACGGCAGCGCCCAGGGATTTTAGGGTGATTTATGAAGGGTTTGTGGGGTACAACCCAAAACCCTATCAGGATTATGTACGTAAAGGTCATGTTCACAAACTCTGGTATTGAGATCGCACTGGGATGTACAATTACAAGTGACTTATAAGGCATGCCACTAAAGGTTTCGGGATAAGGGCCGGGATCTTCGCTTTTAGGGTAATAGGTGGTTTGAGCTTTGGGCAAAGAGTGAAATTGTAGTTTCCCAAAGTATGCGGATCCCAATATAAACCCTAATATATAATATACATCAGCCCTTATTATGGGTACCCCCAAAGGGGTACCTCTAATTTTGGGGAAAGTCACATATAGTTTCCCTAAACCCTAAACCCTAAACCGCGTGTATAGGGCTTAGGGTTCGGAGCTTCCGTTGGCCTGTTAGGGTTCAGGGCTTGAGAAGCCAGTGAAAACTTTTCCCTTGAGCTTAAAAGATGATTCCCAAGATAGAACTTCCCTAGGGCTCCATGTCTATAAATAGTACCTACATTGGGCCCCAAAGTCTACAAATATGACCTACATTGGGCTATTTGGAGCCTTAGGGCTTTTCTTGGTTTGAGCAATTGGGAAAATTATCTTTCTTATTCTAACCTCAACTTCTTTCGAAAAACCCGGCCTGAAGTGCAGGTAGAAATCTTAACCTGCCAGTGCTAGATATAGTGGTCCCCTCTTTCCAACCCAGAATAGGATACCTGGACCACAATAGTAGGTAAAATCAGCCCTAAACTCCAGGGTTTAGGGGTTTAGGGTTTAGGGGTGGTTCAATACACGTAAAAAAGGCCAGAACATCATTATTCTATATGAGCCATTGTCCAAACTCTCAGAATCCCCCTCAATATCGCCTATAGTAGCCCCCTATATAATCCCTCATAAAACTCGCTTTACAGAGTTTAGACCCTAGACCAAAAACCCTAAGGCCTATATAACCTCCTTTAAGGAGTTTAGACCCTAACCCCTATACAATCCCCTATATAACCCCCCTTAGGGAGTTCAGACTATGGCATATATGTATTTTTTCGGGGCCAGGGAATCCTCATTGTAGGGACTCACCAAGGCCTCGACCCCAATCCCTAAACCCCTATATAAGCCCTAAACCCTGTAGATCCTCAACACCTAACTGCCAGACCATAATCCCTACAAATCCTAAACACCTAACCCCGAAACCCTAATCCCCAAACCTTAGTCCCTGGACACTTAAGCTTAAGGTTTAAACTTCAGGCTTAGGATTTGATTTAAGGTAAACCTGACAAGAAGCCCACTGCGCAGGCAACGGCGCAAATGGCGCCCACACTCCTCGGATGTTGAGCAGCCAAGAAATCATAAAGGAGCTCAGGAATTAGGGTTTAGGGTTTTGGGGTTTAGGGTTTAGGGGTTTCGGGTTTAGGGTTCTGAATGATTCCCAAATCACTCCCCATCAGCCCCTCATGCTTCCTCAGCATCTCTACATGTTTTCAGGGTCCCTAGGATAACCCCATCTAAGCCCTAGTCTGTGAGAGAAAGCATCTCCCAAACCATCAGACACCCCCAAATCCTTGACCCTATCCACCCCTACCCAGACCCCCTAAAGGATCTAAATGGAACCCCCTAATAATCCCCTAGTTTCCCCAATGTAGTAATGGATTCATATTGGGGGGGCTTCCATTTTTTGGATCGTGTAGGGGGTCTGGGTATGCATTCCTGCATAAGCCCTTTAAAGCCGTATCTGATCCCCATATAGCCGTTTCAATGTCTTATATAATATGACGCCCTGTAATCTCCTTCAAAGGGACCCTAAACCCCAGACCCACTTGAATCAGGGTGCTGTGTGGGGGTTTTCGATTCCGGGGATTTCGGGTTGAACCTTTAGGTTGCCTTAGCCGTTCTAGGGTTTAGGGTTTAGCGGTTTCTTTGGGTTTAGGATTTATAGTGTTTAGGGATTAGGGTTCGGGGTTGAGGTGTTGAGGGTTTATGGATTATAGGCCTTAGTGTTTAGTGGAGCCCTTATAAGGGGACAATAGCAGCTACATCAGAGGTATATATGAGCTATAGTCTAAACTCTTGGTATCCCCCTTCATAACCCCTATAGTAGTCCCCTATACAACCCCCTTTAAGGAGTTTAGACTATACTCATATGAGGACCAGGTTCCGTATATGGTCTAGGGGTATAAGGGTTTAGAGATTTCGGGTTTAGAGGTTTAGGCTTAGGGGCTTAGCTAGAGTTCAGGGATTGAGGGTTTACGGTCGGAAGCCTCTCATAGAACTCCCTGGCATGATGCCCTGGAATCCTTCACTCCTCATACTTCCTTCGGACTCCCCTACATGCTCGCTGCGACAGACACTTTGATGGACAAAATCCTGCACGACCCTCTATGAGCTAGAAGGGGGTTATATAGCGGATTATATAGACAAGTAATATAGGGGCTAGTAAACCCTAAAACCTAAACCCCTAGGAATTTAGACTATAGCTCGTATACTTCAACCCAGCCCTTAAGCCGCTGGATGTAGGGTTTACCTAGACCCTCCAATGTAGTACCTTTTTGGTAGCCCTGTCAGAGTCCTAACCAAAAAACCATACCGAACCCAAAAAGGAACTACATTGGAATGGAGGTCCTAGGTAAGGCTTATCCAAGGCCATGCTGGATTTATGCCCATCCACAATACTAGCCTTCAGCACCAGTAAAGGTTGAGGGTGTAGGGTTGTACCTGTAATCTTGATTTCCTACAGTTTTGTGGGTCATACATTTTCACTAAGTACTCACTATTAAACTGTAGGTACTTACTGGTAGATATTTAATCCACTGTCCTCGGTAAGGCATAAGGAGATATATGCACAGGAACTATATAAGGCTAGCATTTCCATATTCCCTAAACCCTAAACCCTAAACCCCAAACCCCAGGAAGCTAAACACCCCCGACCCAGCGTCCGAAGATGTCCTGGCCGCGAACGTCTCTGCACCATGGCTCTAGGACGCCTTTTTTCTGAGGGAGGGAAAGGCTCCGATCCACTGGCGAGCTGCGAAAGAGACGTGCCAAAACTGGGTTGCTGTTAAGGAACTTAGATTAAGTTACCATAATGGGTATATATAGTAAATAATAGGGTTTCCCCCATATAGTAACTTAATTTAAGTTCCTTAAGAGCAACCCAGAAAAGGGTATCATTAGGGACCGCTAAAGATGTACATGTTCATATGCAGATGCATACTGACATATCTGGGGGGTTTGGGGATTAGAACAGGATTGCAACTGTGCTTTGCGACATGCCTACCTGATACGTGTCTGTCAAATGCTCGGATCACTATGCGGGGATCCTTCAGGGAACGCTCTTCTAACAACCCCTATGATTTTCTGGCCAGTCAAACCCGTCCGTGCCCAAACCCTATATCCCTTGCCGGGCTTTAGGGTTTACGGGCTCCTATTACAATTCAGGATGTCCGCCCTTCATTGGGGACCTCTATCATACGGGCTTGTGGGGATAGAAGGCGGCCCTCCGTCTTGTTACAGATACCTACGTTTCCCAACGTGCTTTTCTGAGGAGGAACCACGCGCACAGGAAACAAAAGGATTCAGGATTTAGGGTCGGGGCTACTAAGTTCACTGTAACCTACTTGACACAAGAGAACATCTTAAGCCTAAACCCTGAACTGTAAGACGCAGTCCCGAAAACCTTTCGTGGAGGGGAATCCTTAAGCCTTAACCCCAAGCCGCTCTTTCTCCAAGCCCCAATATCTAGACCAACACAACGTGGGTATTGGATGCTCTTGGCCCACTGAAGGAAAGCTTTGTTAAGGAAGCATCCAGTTGGGGACTTGCTAGTTTACCAACCTGCAATTCATCAGAATCCCTTCCCGTGATAATTAACCCCCCGCCCAAACAAATATTGAGCATAATATTCATGTTTAGGGCAAGGGGTGGGGGCGGCTCAGCCCTACAAACCCTAAAACCTTCCATTACGCACAGCCCTAAACCCTAATGCATCTCCACTTGCTTTTTCCATTCCCCTACATACCCCTAAGCCCTGAACCGTGTATATAGGCCCTCGTGTGTGGGGGAACAGGAGACCCTCAGATGCAAAAGGGAGGTCTCAGGGGCTCCCAGCTTCGGGTTTGGGGGCTGGGGTTTAGGGTTTTGGGCTTCGGGTTCGGGACCCCCTAGGATCCCCTCCTACGATCCCTGAAGACACTACGACCTCTCTAACTGGCCGTTCCCAGATAACTAAGGATTCAAAAATGGAGCCACCCAAAAATGACCCCCATTACTACATTGAAGCAACTAGGGGATTATTCGGAGGTTCCTTTTTTTGGATACTTTAGGGGGTCTGGGTTCGGGTTTAGGCTTTAAGGTTTAGGGTGGTTTTCAAGCTTGAAGCCTTCTTGGCTCACTGCCCTGTAAACATTATTTGAAATGGGCTGAAGCCAGGTCTGGCTTCGATACCTTGCCCAAGCCTAACCCCAAAACCTACAGCCTGTGCCTAAAAAATTACCCTCAAACCTAAACCTTAAATCCCGAAACCCCTAATCCCTAAACCCCTAGACCCTGAACCCTAAAATTCTAAACCCGTGAACCCCTAAACCCTAAAACCCTGAGCAGCCGCCTGTGTACCAGGCTGCGGCGCTGCCATTGGGAAAAACGCTGCTTGCGGGTGCTGGTGAGCAGCTGGGACCTGCAATCCATGTGGGTACTATTTGTTTATATGTATATATATATATACATATATGTAGGGATTAGGATTCGGGCTTTGGAGTCTAGGGCTTTGGGTTTGGGGTTTAGGGTTTCAGGTTTGTGGTGCGGAGGACTTTACGGCCCAATGGAAATATTATTCATAGACTTAGAGCTACATGGTAAGTTTAATACGAGGATTTTGGGAACTAGAGAATCCAAAACATGGAGCACACAGCTATCATGAGACGGTAGGAGGATCTCGTCTTTTGGCGGCCGAGGTTGGCAAAATTCTCTTGTTATGTACATGGGAATGGGTTCTGGGCGTAGGGTTTAAGGGCTAGTGCTGGAAGCTAAACCCTATCTCTTTAGTGTAAGAAATCCACGGGTCCCACAGAACCCAATTCACCGGGTTACCCACACCCACTGATTAAGCCAAAACGGATACTTTCACTAAACCCTCAACCCTAAACTTAACCCCCCCTGCTAAACCCTGAACCGTGAACCTTTGACCCAGAGGCACCCTAAACCCTGAACCCTAATGGCTGTCCTAGGGTGAGGGTTTAGTTAGACAAAACGTTGCTTGTCACAGGAAACGGGAAACTTCAAATCCACCCAAAAAAACTCTGTGAATCCTCTCCACCCCTATATATCCCCAGCTTTCATGTCATTCTACGTGGGAAATGCATTTCAATCTCCCTACTACCCAGTTTCCTCGCCCACCTAACTCGACCCCATCACTTTAGTTAACGGCTTATTGTTCAGGGCTCGATTTGTTCTGGAGGCCTTCCAAAATCAGTCTTGGCTGTTTTCCAAAGCTTATAATTGCTCTGAGGCTCCACCAAAAATCAACTATAGAAGCTCGCCGGGGTTCAAAATACAAAGCGCGTTCAGGGCATCCGTCCCACTATGGGCTGTTAGACCTTAAGGGTACCTTTTATCTACCCTTAATAGGATCCTAATAGGGAATAACCCTAAACCCTAAACCTTAAACCCTAAACCCAAGGGTCAAATAGCCTATGGTGGTAGATGGGAGCCTGCATGATCACCATCTGCGTGCCGCCCTCTGCTTGCGGCGCTCCTGGGGTTAGGATGGGGGGTTAAGGTTGTTTTGGCCTTTGTTTATAATACTCTAGCAAGTTACAACAGGGGTTAGGGTTTAGGGTTTAGGGTGGTTTACCTTGCTAGGGTCCTCTATTCTTAGGCATTCTTTCAGACCCGCCGACAGACAAGCCTCAGGACCTTAAACAGGGTAGGAGAATCTTACAGACCACATGCGTTCTAGCTCCAGAACGTTGAAACTCTAAGGAGCTTTAGAGATAGCAGCTTAACCCTAGAAGCCCAGGTACCCACATAGTAGGTCCTTGGGTTATAGATAGTATAAGTTTATATAGGGACTTAAGGACAGGAACCCAATATGTAGGTATCGGGGCTTCTAGAGTTTATTTATAATACTCTAACAGGTTATAACAGGGTTGCAATGACATCAGCTTGTTGGGGAAGCGTAGTCTACCTAACTCCAGCGTCCCTCAAACTTTGAGGAGTTTCTCAACGAACTAGTGCGCTTGGGTGATTGGTTTCAGCAAAAGCTACCAAAACTCAAATGGCCGCGAATCCCATTCTCACCATTGTAGCCGCTACATTATAGCCTCAATATACCAGTTTGCTTTTCTGTTATACCTATAATTATTGGCACCACTATTATTGCTACTATTATTACTGATGTTACTGTTAGTCTTATCCCTAACCCTAAGCCCTAAACCCTGACCGCTACATTAGGCCAAAAAGCGTCCTTGCACTGGCATAGGCATGGGCATTGCCTGCATTGGGACAGCCGGCATACCTCGGCTCAAGGCTGCGCGGTTTTGGACTTCGGGGCTTCAGGGGTGTAAGGGTTTAGGGTTTAGGGGGGATGTTCAAGGTTCTTTTCAGGTTTGCTAGGTTGAGGCGCAAAAGCCGTGGACCCTTAAACTTGGAAGGGTTTCTTCCGAGGGTTTTGGCTTGGTCCAGAAGCTACAGGATCTGAACTGGCCTTCCTCACAGGGGAGGACTCAGAGATCACGAGATTTGAGGGCCTGGGGTTTCGAGAACATCTTTGAGGCTAGCCTCGGCTAGACGGCTTGTTAAACAGGTAAAATTTCCGGGGTTTAGGTTTTAGGGCTTAGGGTTTAGGGCTTAGCGTTCAGGCCATGAAGACTTCTCTAGGGTGAAAGGCAATTAAAGAATCATACCCACAGTCAGCAAAAAGAGATGAGGAAGTGGATCACCGCACCAGGCACTGTCCTTTACAATTCTCTGTGGGACCCCATGTTAACTTTAGAAGGGGAAGCCCTTCAAGCATTGCTTTAAAGTCTAAACCCAAAACCCTAAGCCCCAAAATCCTTATCCTGAAGCCCTAGGTGTAGGTACTGGAGATTACCCTAGACCCCCATATAGTTCTCCAGACCGCAAAGCGCAACGTCCAGCCAAGATCCTACACCTCATAAGTTACAAGCCCTAAGGTTTTATGGCGTTCAGAGTCCTACGGTGACCCCTACATCCTCGGATCCGAAAAATCTAAACCCTAAACCCTAAACCCGTAAACCCCTAAAACATATAGCCAACAGGCCGCGGCTTACAGTTTGCTATACAGCCTTATATATTGGATGCGTTCCGGTGAGGTCGCTAGAACTTTGGCAGCCCGAGACCGTCAAACCCTTAACGTATATACGGGTTATATAGGGATAATGGAAGAGAAAATGGAAACTACTATTTAGGGTTTAGGGTGGGAATGAAGGAACATGGAAAAGGAAATTGGAAGCTACTATAATGGGTCATACATGGACTACAATAAGGATCCATTCCTTCATTCCTGGCTAACCAAAGGTAAGTTAACTCTGAATCCAGGCCAAGATGCCAGAGGGAATAACTCCCGCAGGGAACGCCGAGGGAAGCGACCCAGCTGCAGGCACTGCCTGTACCTCACTGTTCTGGGCTCATTATGAGAGCCCTAGATATACGGCCCTTCAAAGGGAGACGTAGTGATTATGTAAGGATATAGTAGGGTTTAGCGTTTGAGGTTCGGGGTTTGGGGCTAGAATGGTTGACAGTCAAGTGACCAAGAAGATGGAACTCAACTTCAGACGGGGTCTATACAGAGCTTGCCCATGTACCTATCTAAATACTCAATCTTTGTAGGCCGTAAGATATATAGTATAAATGCAAGATTTCCTCCATCCACAGTCTCGACTATTTACACTCCCGGAAACTAACATGGAAACCCAAAAAGGGCCCTATACTGACTACAGTCCTTCTAAAATGGGGGCTATATGGGTTTCCATGTTAGTTTGGGGGAGTGTAGCCACATAGGGTCAGAAAATACTGCCTAGTTTGGTCTATTTGGATCCCTGGGTTCTGTTCTGCACTTAGGGCTTTGGACGGGTACCGACGGAATCACATCGAACACGGAATGGAAATTTGGGGCTTCAGGGATACGTGAGCTATAGTCCAAACTCCTAGTACCCCTCTTAATAAACCCTATGATACTCCCTAAATAATCCCCTATGTAACCCCCTGTTAAAAGTTTCGACTCTAGCTCATGTAGGGGTCAGGCAATCTGCCCCAAGCCATCTCAGAAGGCTGTAGGTAAACGAAGGACTACGGGGCGGCTGCGTACGGTTCTTGTTGGGACTATCACGGCGTTGTAGGGAAGGTTTAGGGTCTAAACTCCCTAACGGGGGTGTATAGGGGATTCTATATGGGAGTACTATAGGGGTTATTGAAGGGAATCGTAGGAGTTTTTTAGACTGTAGCTCATATGTTATGTTATTATTATAAACTGTAAAAGGCTACAGGATGTTACCTGGCTATAAGTTTCAGTGTTGCCCAACCTAGACCCAAACGGTGAAGCCCAAATCCCAAGCCCTACGGTTGATTCCAAAAATACTGCAGTTTAAGGTTTAAACTTTACTACATATCCTGCATGACTCTAACAAAATAGACATCTGGAACTATGGCATTTCAGTACCTTAAGCCCCATGTAGTCCCTATAAAGCGCCCCTCGGGCTTTTCGATGTTGGCTGTTGTATGTCCATGGAGCTCAAGTCTAAGCCCTTCATCCTGCATATACCTTAGGAGGACCCCCCACCCTGTAATAGTGGTATAATAAGACTATAAGAGGACCCTAATATAATTACCAGTATCCCTTATAGTCACTATTACTGGGTGGGGGGTCCACCTAACATACACCCCATACACACCAGTAATTAGGGGAGTTTTCAGGTGGGCAGTTTCCAGGCGAGTACCCTTACATAAGGCGTATACAAGGCAAAATGTAAGGACACTAGGACAGGAAGGGCTATGCAAGGCTTGAATGGGAGAAACTGCCTTAGAAGTAGGGGCTTGTCTGGAAGCCATCTAAAGCCACATGGTTGAGGCTCAGGGCTTGGGGTTTAGGTAAATTCCGAACCACTTGGAGTCGCGGGTTACTTGCAACCTGCGTACAACAGTAATGAAACATCAATTATAGTCATACTTATACTTAGGAGGACGTAGAGGACTCACGATTGGGTTGCCCGTACAGTTCCACCAGGTCTTTTCCAAAACAAAAGAAGCCCTAAACCCTGAACCCTCAACAGTTGTTTCCATGTTCTTTTCCATTATCCCTATTTAACCCCTATATCGCCCTATAACCCCCCAAACTTAAACCCTAAACCCTAAACCCTACCAAATTTGAACCTCAGGTGCAGGTCCCTGTTTGGTGGGAAGCTGCGCCTTAGCTGGCTTCATAGACCATCCCTATTGAGCCCAATACCCCTTAACTAAGGAATCTACTGGAGTTTAGGGTTCAGGGTTTGATAGTGTTTAGGGTTTGAGGCTTGAGGGCTTAGGAAATACAATCTACATCACATGAGGGATCCTCAATATTACAGATTATCTAGGGTATCTTCCTTATATGAAGTGGATTGGGCTCTGGGGTACTTAAAGGTTCCGGGATTTTGGTGAGAAAAGGGAGTACTAAAGAAACAAATCCAAGTTGAGAGTGCAACGGAAACACGGATTGCTCAGTAAGTATAAAGAAGCTTTACCTGCATCCCAAAAGTATGTAAAATCACTTTCCTTTTGGGCTGTTTTTAGGGATTTGAGGCTATTATTTTACCTACCTTTGCAGCCCAGGTAGGATTGACGGGTAAGTAGCTACCTTCAGGGGCTGGCTTCGGAATCAGGACTCTGGCCATCGGAGTTTGAACCCAAAAAATTCAGCAGCCACAAAAACTGAGTTTAGTGGCTCACCGCTCACAAGGGGGCCTCAACGCGAGTCTTTTTAGGAGTTTGGGGGAATACGGGCTGTGCACGAAATCATCGGCCCCTTTTGGTTATGGATTATACTACGGCACGTACTATTTAGGGGTACCAAAATGGGACCATCATTTCCCCATATGATCAGATATGTCAGGGAACACGTTGTTTCTGCGAAAGCTCCCGCAAATCACCATGCCGGCCAACAACTCAAGCCCTTGGACCGCAGCTCTAATAAAACAAGTATACAAGCTACCCCTGTATAACCCCTACAGCCTATAACCCCCTACCAAGCCGCCATATGATCTGTAGTCTAAACTCCCAGTATCCCTCTTAGTGAACCCCTAAATTACTCCCAACAGAAGCCGTTATGAAATCGCCTTTAAGGAGTTTAGACTATAGCTCATACAGATATTGCCATATTTTTCTTTCCATGGAAGCCGCCAGGTTTTCGTTAACTCAAACCCTACAATAGGAAACGTCCAACAATCAATCTGACAATAGGGCTGAGGGTTTAGGTTCTAATTTTAGGGGTTTGGGGTAGCTAAATGTGCCCTTATTCTGGGTTTGGGGGGTTCCTCCCTACCTTGCACTAACACCCAAGATTACCGGAGAAGTCCACCCTAAACCCTAATCCAGACCATACTGATACGCAAGGCATCCCCGTCGGAAAACCTGAGCTTCACACACCAAAAGACCCTGAACCCTGAACCCTAAGCTCTGAACCCTAAACCCAAAAACCTGCAGCCTAAATCCTAAATCCTAAGCCCTAAACCCCAAATAACCCTAAACCCATGGGCCTAAACCCCAAAGCCAGAGCTAGCCCCAGGTCCTAAAACACTTTTAACCCTTAGCGCTAAGCCTATTGCGGCCGAACCCTTCAAATCCCCAAAACCTCAAAAACACAAAGTCTTCTCTAAGAACCCTATAATTAACTTGGGTCCTGCCCCCACCAATTGACAGTCTGTATTAAGGAAAATATCAAGGGCTATATAAACCCACATTATGAATATTCTCCAACTGTTAATGAGTGGGGGCAGTACCCAACCTATAACATTTCAACACCCACCCCCCCCCCCCTCCACCCCCACCCAAAAAAAAATAATCTCAATCCCGATGCTATCCCTGCAGCCGGATGTAGGGCTTAAACTAAACCTCCAAAATCCTAAAAAACCTAAACCCTCTTAACATTCTAAATCCTACACCCTAATCCTAAACCCTAAAGCTTCAACCCCTTACACACCTAAACGCCCTTAATCTCCTCAAAGAAATGCGAAGCCAGCAGCCGGATGTAGGGGCAGCTGCTGACTGGGAGATCCATGCTGTTGCGGACCCAGACTTGGGTGAGTCGTTTGCCTCATGTGAGCTATAGTGGGTTCTATATGGGTGGTTGCCAAAATTATGGTCCCTTTTTGGGTCCCTATTATAATACGGCACCTAATATTTAGGGTACCCAAAAAGGGACGATAATTTTGACAACCACCCATCTAGGGGTTTATGTAGCTAAACAAGTTGGGGCAAGGGTTTTGGGGTTTATGACTTAGGCTTTAGTCCTTTGCTCATTTGAGCTATAACCTAAACTGCTACTGGGGTGGCTCGTAAAGCGGATTATAGAGGGTTTAGGGTCTAAACTCCTTAAGGGGGCGGGGAGGGTTGTATAGGGGATTATACAGGGCACAGGCTTTAGGATCTAAACTCCTCAAGGGGGGAGCTTTCTAAGGGATTATATAAGGTTTAGGGTTTAGGGTCTAAGGTCCTTCAAGTGGTTGTTATATAGGGGATTCCTTAAAGGGGGTTGTATTGGGGATTATATAGGGGAGCAGTATAAGGGTTAGTACATAAGGCGGATGCTAGAAGTTTAGACTATAGCTCTCATGTTCGAGGTTTTCGGAAGGTAAAACTGTTTTTTTTGGGGGGGGGCTTGGGTGATCTGAGGTTGTAGGGCTTGTGGGGAGGAGGATGGAGTTGAAGGGTTTGGGGGTGTTCGGGGTTCAAGGGTTTGCTGGGTTGCTGTTAAGGAACTTAAATTAAGTTACTATATTGGGGAAACCCTATAAATTACTATATACACCCATTATGGTAACTTAATTTAAGTTCCTTAACAGCAACCCAGTTTGGGGGAGTTTTCAGGGTTCATTGGCGTCGCGTGGGCGGGGCTTTTGCTCTTACCATTGGATCAGCCTGAGAATTCAGGTTGTCTAGGGTGTAGGGTTTTAGGGTTTTAGGGTTTAGGGTTTTAGGGTTTAGGGTTTAGGGTGTAGGGTTTAGGGCTTAAGGTTCCACTATGGGCTCTTAGACCTTAAGGGTACCTTAATCTACCTTTAATAGGGTCCTAATAGGGAAATTTAGGGTCTAATAGCCCATGGTGGTTTAGGGAGCATAAAAAATGGGATGCTCAGCAATGGCAAGGTCGTTTCGTCGTGGAGGCTTCGAGCTTCGGGTTCACGCGCTACCCGGGGTCTAGGGCTAAAGGGTTATGCTTTAGGGTTATCATCAACGTTCTGGGTAAGGTTTAGGGGGGTGGCGACCGGGTAGTAGCTAGAGAGGTCAAGGCTTTGATGGTGTTTGGTTTAGAAATGTGATGTAGATTTCTTGCCAATATCCTCTTGAGGTCTATGTGAGGTGCCCCATCCTAGCTTCATGGCAGCAAACTATGTAGGCCCCTGTGGAGGAGTTGGGGTTCAAACAAATTCTTGAGCGCGCACATCTCATTGCAAGTAGGCGCGGTCAAGTCTCAAATCATCGAGGGGGCAAAGCTTGGGGTCAAGGACTTTGAGGGTTCAGCTTGAAGATCAACTTCCTTAGAGCAAGTGTTTGCAGCTTTGGATCTCAGAAATGAGCGGTGGAGGGGGAGGAGCGATGTCAATTTATGCTCTCGACTCTACGGCTATAATATCTCTGTATCCATCTATCTATCTATCTACCTATCTCTCTCTCTCTCTCTCTCTTTCTCTTGTTTATTTGTGTATTCATTTATCGGACTATGAACTGCGCAGATTTCCAGGGGGCTAGAGTGCTCTGAGTGGATATGCTTGCGTAAGACAAACAGTGGCAGGAGCGCACAAGGCCTTGAAAAGGCTACTGTGGTAAGCGGCAAACGATACCCACCCATGAACTTGTGCAAGCTTGCGGGGTCTGCGATGCGTGATTTTTTTTGTCCTAGTCAAGGCTTAGGCGCTAGGTGTTTTGCTGATCAGGATCTTATTCTGAACACGTCTCTATCCCCCTTGAATTTGCCTGTCATCTTCTTTCATACCCTGTACGACGAGTGATTGTCTGACAGCAAAAAACAGTCTTACGAAGCAGGTTACACCCTAAACCCTAAACTCTAAACTAAGGACTCGGTCTCAGAATTGCTCTTGAATTTTCAGAAACACTTACCTGTTGGGTCACTCCCCTTGCCGTAACAGTTGCCACTGTGGGTGGGAGGAACGATAACAACCGCCTAATGATCTCCCTTTACGGGAAGTTACAGTGAGGGGGACTGACCCAACTTGTATGGGTGGTACTTTAATAGCACCTAACATATGCTATGAACAGGCTTCCTTACAAAACCCTAGCAGAAGACTTGCGCCACTACCTCAAAAAGGACCCACCGTAAACCTTAGGTCAATGCCCCCTGTAGCAATAGCTGCTAAATATGGAGTGCATAGGGCCTTAATATACCTGCAATAGGGTTTTTTGTGGTTTAGAGTTTAGGGTTTAGGTAGTCCCTCATAGTACCAATTACTGGCGGGGGATTGACCCAACTTAAGCCCTCGATCAAAATGTCTGTGGAAAAGGAAAGTCAACACCCAGACCACTGAATCCCCGACTCTGGGCTCAAGAGCCCTAAGCCCTGATGTTTAAGGATTAAGGTTATAGTCTAAACCCTTAGGTAGATAGAATATGGATTTGGGTATGTTATAGTAAGACCCCATATACCCCATGTTCTATCTACTTAAGGGGGACAATAAACCCTTTAACATCCACTGCTGTTGAGCTGCTGGGTTGTGATTGTATATGCAGGAAGAGCCTGCGCCTGCGCTGATGGCACGGCCTTGCTGGCTCATCTGCTGTCTGGTTTAGGGCTTACATAGGGAGACACTTGGGGCATATAGGGAAGATATGGACATAGAGCTTTTATGTAGAACTTATATATGGGTTACACAGGTCTATATACATATAACATATATAGCTTGAGAGCCTAGGGTTGAGGGCTGGGGGTTCAGGGCCCACAGGCCTTAGGACGTAAGGCTTACTGTAGGGATCAGGGCCTGGGGGTTAAGATTTAGGGTCCAGGGTTCTGAGCTTGAGATTAAGAAGACTGGGTGTTCAAGTTATTCTGGAAGGAAGGGTCCAGGGTTTAAGGTTTAGGGTTTAGGTACCTTGGGAACCCTGGGGATACATAGAAGTCGTAAGGCATATTGTGACGGGTTCCTCGAGGGCTTAAGGCTTATGTAAGAAGCTGTGTGCCAGACTGTAACTGTTTCTTCGGTATCTGATAGGGTAAACCCTAAACCCTCAATCCCTACTTAAGAGTTTCAGGGCCGACCTAGACTCTACGGAGCCCGAAGAACACAAACATATGGGTAGCTCCCAAAATTTTGGTCCCATTTTGGCACCCCTAGATATGAGGTGCCGCAATGGAATCTCTAACCAAAAGGGGCCCATAATTTCGCCAACAACCCAGATAGCAAATGCAGGACATAAACCGAAAAAACAAAAAAGGTGGGCCACGCGGGATCCAGGTAGGCTGCACAGCAGGGGCCCTTAACCCTAAACCTTAAATACACCCTAAAGCCAAACCCAACCCTAAACCCAAAACCCCCAAACCCTAAACTCTAAACCCTTGAACACCCTAAACCCCTGAACAATAAACCTTAAACTCTAAACCCTTAAACACCCTGAACCCCTAAACAATAAACCTAGCTCACGGATTTAGAGCTGCAGCCTTGCGGCTCGAAATGGCATGAGCCACAAGAGCTATAGCCTAAACTCCTAAAATCCCCCTCAAGAGCCTCCACTATATGGGAGTTTTCCCAAATTATGGGTACCTTTTGGGGGGTCCCCATAATAAGGATTATAGTATATTGGGGCCTATATTGGGGTCCCCTTATTTTGGGAAACTACCATATGATTCCCTATATAACCCCCCTTTAAGGAGTTTAGACCCTAAAACCTATAAAACCCCACTGTAGGAGTTTAGAAGATAGCTCTCATGGGTGTAGGGTTTAGAATTTGGGGCATGCAGCAGCTCCCGTAGACTAGGGATCGGCACCACAACATTTCAAAGCTTGGCTCTGATGTTTAGGGTTTAGGCTTTAGGATCTAGGGTTTAGGATTTAAGATTTAGGGTTTAGGATTTAGGGTTTGGGGTTCCCCTACAATCACATGGAAACCCAGAAGAGCTCTCAGGTTCAGCGCGCACGGCCTCCCCAGACCTCCAAAAACTCTAAAAATCAGATCCCCTACAATCATATGGGGAATTACATCGGGATTATATAGGGGATTATACAGAGGATCTAATTCTTCGATCCCCAGAAGGACTGCGGGCAGTCTTTGAAGGGGCTGTGTGTGGGCTGGTCGGGGATGCTGCCCAACACTTCAGCATCACCCATGTGAGTAGTATTCGATTTCGGGATACTGCGGTACCCCATATTATACGATTATAACCTCCTTCTGGATATCGTATTCCATATAAAGAATACAAACATACATAATCTTACTAGGTTCAACCACCAAACAAAGGCTACTCATGTGCAGATCTGTAAAACATGTAGATGCATAAGCCCCTCAACGCTCACAGTGGACTCTGACTTTAGCATAAAGGCATGAGTGAGTACCCATATTCAGGTTTAGGCTTTAGGGTGTAGGGTTTAGCGATATTCTTCCATACAAAAGAAATGCTCCCAAGAACAAAACATTCTTGAGGGTATAATCGAAATTTGCCTTGATAGCTGGGTTTCAGGCTTTAGGGTCCTGCGTTTAGGGTTTAGGGTTTAGGGTGTCTCTCCCAAACCCAAATCCGCAACTCTAAGCCCCAAACCATATATGGCGCCAATTCACCCTTATACGCTCAAATTATACAGGCCCTACAAGAACTCTAAACCTCTATGGAATCCAAATAACAACACCAGGTATCTGAATGTAGCACTCTAAAACCCTTTGGAATGTACCCCTGATTTTCGGAAACCCTAAACCCTAAATAGACCCAAACCCTAAATAGACCCTAGACCCTATATGTCCCTGTATAACCTTTTTAAATCCCTACCTGTATGACACCCTTTAGAAGGTACCCCTGATTTCAGGCAACCCCCAAACCCTAACCCCTAAACTCTAAATCCTATACGTCCCTGTATAGTCTATCCCCCATATATCCCCCTACAAAGCCCTGTAGTAGGTACCCCTAATTTTTGGGAAACCCCAGACCCAAATCAATACACCCTGAATCCTATATATCCTCATATAGTCCTTATATAATATACCCCCCATACATCCCCCAATAAAGCCCTTTGCAAGGTACTCCTCTTTTGGGAAACCCCCAAACCCTAATCCTGAATTCCTAAATCTGATAGGTGTCTATATGTCGTAACCCCTATATAAAGCCAATGTAGCCCTATGATACCCTACCCTCTCTCAAAATCCTACCCTAAATACCCTAAGCCTTCCCCGAATCCCTAAACCCTAAACCCAAATCCCTAAACCCTAAACTCACAAAGCCCTAAATAAACAAAAGGAGAGCGACGGATGGTGAAGTCGGCGTGGCGCTCGCTGGCACCCCGAAGCCTCCACTTGGGGGGGGGGTTTAGGATTTAGGGTTTAGGGTGGGGATTAAAGGCGTCATCGCATTAAGGAATTTACATAGGGGGAGTACTATAGGGGTTCATGAGGGGGATACTAGGAGTTGAGTTTAGACTGTGGCTCACATATAGAATCCTCCTAAAGCCTAAACCCTGCACCCTAATCCTAAACCCTGAGCCCTAAACCCTACATCCTAAATCCTAAGCCCTGAGCATCCTAAATCCTAAGCCCTGAGCCCTAAACCCTACATCCTAAATCCTAAACCCTGAGCCCTAAACCCTACATCCTACCCTAAACCCTAACAGGCAGGCAGGAAGCTGTGTAAAGCTTCTGGTCCAGCCCCCGGACTGGGTGTGGCCGGCCACACCTCCGTGGGGGTATAGTCGCACCAGCCTGGCTTTAGAGGTTTAGAGGTTTAGGGTTTAGGGTCATATGGGGTTATATAGGGGTTATATTGGGATAATGGAAAAGAAAATGGAGACTGCTATTTAGGCTTTATAGTCCCCCTTAAGTAGATAGCGCTGATAGAATATGGGGTATATGGGGATCTTATTATAATGTACCCAAAGCCATATTCTATCTACTTAAGGGGGACTATAAACTTTTGGGTTTAGGCTTTAGAGGTTTGAGGTATAGGATTTAAGGTCTAGGTTTCAGTTTTTGAGGGCTAATTACGGGTTTAGGGTACAGAGACTTCAGGTTTCGGATTTAGGGTTTAGAGGTTCAAGATTTAGGGGTCAAGGTTTCGGGCCTAGAGGTTTAAGGTTTAAGCGCTAATGCTGGGGCTTGCAAAGCGTTGGCGCTCGGGCGCAGAAAAAAAGGAAAAACAACGTCAACAGATAATACAGGACTCGGCTCGAAACGCCATGCGTGCTAAACAACACACCTCTTGACCTTGACCAAGTACCTAAACCCCAAAAGTATGTAAAATAATAGCCCTAAACCCATAATAATAGCCATTAAGGCCATTATTTTACATACTTTTGGGGTCCAGGTACATCTCACCGAAGATAAAACTCAACAAGGCAAAACGTAACTGCGATTGCGAATGCAAGCATGCGCACTAGACAAAAGGTGGCACAGAAAATTCCTAAATCGGCGTTCGTTGTATTGTCCTTGCAGGGTGTCCTCTTGTGTTTGAGAAGGTCCAAAAAATTAGCTCTCCCAATAAAATCTCAGGCTTGAAGCCAATCCAAAAAACACCATGAATATTGCAGAGGCGGGGTGGCCTCCCCCCACGTATTGGGGCAGAGGCTGCACTTTCTTCTTTGAAGGGTGCATTTCTCAACATAGATCCTGGGTCCCTTCTCAAGTTATATGAGCTGACCTGGCGAACTGGCTTTTCAGCGACCACGAGTTGCTTCAAAAGAAAACAATTACCTGGACCCCAAAAGTACGTAAAATAATGGCCTTAATGGCTATTATTATGGGTTTAGGGCTATTATTTTACATACTTTTGGGGTTTAGGTATCTAGGGTTTAGGGTTTACTAGCTATCCCTTCTGATCATGCTGCTGGACCCGACCCTTCAACCCAAACCCTGAGACTTGACCCTAAACCCCAAGTCCTACTGTAAGCCCAAACCCAGGTCCCAAACCGACACACCTTCTACCCGATTCTACCCTCCCCCCAACCAACATGGAACTCCGCACAGCCCCCTTTTCAAAGGACGAAGTCTTTGACAAGGCCCTTTGCTTAATAGAGAACCTGGAAATATATTATAAGGTTTAAGGATAGTAGGGAATAAGGGAATATAGAAACAGGGCTTATGTACGGATTATATTATTCCCATACTCCATACTACCAAGCAGTAAGTGTTGTGTTCCCTATGCCTATAAATCCATAAGCCCATCTTGCTTTTCCACTTGATGACCCATAATCCTCTAAGTAACGACGCGGTTTCTGTTTTCTGGTGCATAGACCGTCAACCCTAAACTTTAAAACCCTAAACCCCAAACCTCAAACCCAAACTCCTGTATAACCCCTTTTTGAGGAGTTTAGATCCTAAACCCTAACCCCTAACACCGCCCAGCGGCGACGCCGCTGGCCGTGTGGCGTGGCTTTGAAGTGGCCACTGGCGAAGGCCGAACCTTTGCAGAACAAGTTGGAGGACTTGGATTTAGGGTAGGGTTTAAGGGTTTAAGGTTTAAGGGTGAAGGGCCTCAGGGTTTAGGGTCCGAACTCCTTAATGGGGGAGTATATAGGTTAGGGTGTAAGAGCTTCGGGTCTAAAAACTCTTAGAAGGGGGGTTTAAGTAGGGCATCACATAGGGAAGCATGGTAGGGGCTATTATGGGGGATACTAGCAAGTTTAGACAATGGCTCATTTGGGTCTTAATTGGGTTTAGGGTATAGGGGCTAGGAAGTAGGGTTTCAGGTGATATACAGATGATTGAAGGATATTACCGAAAACACAGAGAATCAAATTGAAACTTAATTGCGACATGAGATGGACACTGCTATGGATAGGGGAAAAGGGGAATCATTTTAAGGTTTGGCGTTTAAGGATTTCCAGTGAGCACAACCTTAAACCCGAATTCACAAGCACGCGCCTGATCCTTAAATCTCTAAACCCAAACACCCACAGCCCAATTCCTAAACCCTAAACCCTAGACCCTAAATACACCCTAAGACCCAACCTTCCCCTCCAAGAAAGTAGACGGAGCTGCTGTAGGGTTTAGGGTTTATATGTATATTGTAAATAATAGGGCTTCGCCAATATAGTAACTTAATTGTGGTCCTCAACAGCAACCCAGTAGAACAATGGTTCTTTCAAGTGTTTCTAGGGGTACTTGGCCAGTATACTGGGTTGCTGTTAAGGAATTTACTTTAAGTAACTATATTGGGAAAACCCTATCAATTACCGTATATACCCCTTGTGGCAACTTAAATTAAGTTCCTTAAAAGCAACCCAGTATATTGCCCGTTTCAAGGTCAGTAGGCATCTTAATACATTGGGCTCTGCACTGGGGCTCCTAGGTTATGGAAACCCCCAAACCACCCCGCCCTAAACCCTAAACCCTGCTAACTACTAAGCCCTAAACGGGTCCAGGGCTTCCGGCTCAGACCGGCCAGAAGCTCTCCGAGCTTAGGAGCTGAAAGTTGAGAGTTTCTGAGATTTGCGGGTGAGGTGAGGCCCCTGTCGGGCTTACCTGGACCCTACACACCTGTAGGTCTCTCCAAGAAGATTTAGGGTTTCGGCTTTACGGGGTTCAGAGAATGGCGTAAGGGCCCCACCCACTAATACTGACCCAATCGCACTCGAGCCCATGTGAGCTATAATGTAAACTCCTAGCATCTCCCTGAGTAATCCCTATAGTAGTCCCCCATAATCCCTTTCATAACCCCCTTCAAGGAGTTCAGACTACAGTACATGTAAGCTTCTAGTATTGGGGTTAAAGGGCTGCGATCTGAACCCAAGTTCTGGGCCAAAGGCACTGATCAGAATCGGATTAGACAGGACTGCTCCGATTTTGAGAACTGCCCAAAACGCCAAGTGGAGGGTTTGGGGGTTTCGGGTTTAGGGTTGGGGGTGCGAACTTGTCAAACAAAACATTTCCTTGCATTATGCTTCAGGAGGACCGCGATAATCTCCTTGCAAGACTGACTGACTGCAAGAACTCCTACCTGAACCCCATAGGTATGTAGGATAATGGCCTTTTGGGCTATTGAAAAAAAGTTTTGGGCAATTATTTTACCTACTTGAAGGGTTTAGGTAAACCCTAAGCCCGCAACCCCTGAACTCGAGCATGCAGCGCTAAACCCTACACCAACACGTGGCAAAACGGTTCGCCGTCCAAGGTTCTACCTTTCTGCACTTTCTCGTCCCTGGTTGTGATAAACAACTGGAAGGTAAACATCCAATCTTGCTACTCCCCTTCGCCAATGATGAACCACCCCCACTGCCTCAGAAGAATTACCCCCCAATAAAGCACCAGTATGTAATCTTTGGAATATTTATAAGTACGAGGTGTTGAGGCTTGTTATGAACGGATGGGATTCAACCCTTAGCCTTGCAATTGTAGGTTGCTGTAAACTTTGCAGGGGTAACGAATAAAGAGTTTAGGGCCCAAATAATTAGTCCCTTCCCCTGCTCTCCACCCTAATATGAGCCGAAGTCCTACCCCGTAATATCAAATTTTCCGGAGCCCGCAAAAAGTATTCAATATGAGGCGTATAATTCATTGAAAGAGCTGGATCGGGCTGCCTGTCAAATCCTTTTCAAACCATTGGAGGATCAATAACTAATTAAGTCAATTAGTTACTCACTTTGCTTAATCATTGACTATTCAATCAATTGAGATGACTTAGGTACTTAATCAACCGAATAATAACTGAAAATTCCAGAGCCCCTCATCTTCATTTTGGTGGCCTCCTTCAATGTTGTTTTGACCTTTGAAAAATCCATTTTCCGGATTTTTAGGTGAATTGATTGATGTATATCAGAGAGGGATTTAATATTAAAGGGAAGGGAATAATAGTAATGGAGGCGCAAAGGAACAAATAATGGACAATTACATGGAGACCGTTTATGCGGTCTTGTAGGGATTGTGGAATGTAGGAACGCCCAGATAGCTGCCCTATTAAATCCACATTTAAGGGCTATTATGGCTATTACTTTAGGGGGCATTGACCTAACCTCAACCATCCCCAACACCTAAACCCTAGACACAACCCCTAAACAGTTTAGGCTTTAGGTTTAGTCATTGCCAGCGCTGACGAAGGAGCCATTCACGGAGCCGATCGGGGAGTGGATGGTGATGCTGGTTAGGCTGCCTAGGTTGCGCAGGAGCTCAGAAATCAACCTGAACTTCTCAGGGCTTGCGGGAATCTAGTTGGAAGGTGGAATCGATAAAGCCGTAACGAACAAATACAAAGCCGAGTCCTCAACCCTAAATGCTAAACTAAAAACCGTCAAGCGCTACTGACACCTTAAACCCTAAACATACTAGTCAACGGCCTAGCTACCAATTGGTGCGGCCTTCACACCGCCTCTTGTAACGCCCGGTAAGGGCGAAGTCGGTGAGTTGCCGGCCATGGCGCACAAGGATAGTTAGCGAAACTATCCTTTTCCCCCCCGGGCCCTTCGAAGAGTCTTTGGTCAGTCTCTCTGGCCTGGAGCCCTGCAGCCAAGCGCGCGGAAAGCAAGGATCACCAGAGATGTTAGCAGTCTTTTCTAGAGGTCATGTCAATGATTGTATATTTCTATAATTTTCTATATTCTGAAAATTATCCAGCTGTTAAAGGGTGGGGGTAGTATCCAGGAGATGAGCTACATGCTTTCATCTCTCAGAAGAACAAAGGGCGCCCCCTGACCTCCTGAATACTCATAACAACAGCCTGTATGCCCAATAAATATCTCAGGTTGACATGATATTTTTGGGTATCTGGCAAGTCTAGGTTCGCCTTAGAGCCCCCATCCCATACTTCCGTCGTACTTTCAACTCGTACTTATGGTTACTGCTCGCAAAGCCGAAGGTATGGTGCGTGAATCAAATGCTGTAGAGTCAAACATTGACCACCCTAAGGGTCCAAGGACCCAAATAATAGGGTTTTAGGGACCAAATACCATTAATAGTATAGTATTTGGGCCCTAAAGCCCTATTATTTGGGTCCTTGGACCCTTAGGGCCACACTATCTCGGCTTCGGCCTAAACCCTAAAACCCACAATGAACAAGCCAATGCTCTCATGGAAGCCCATATGAGTAGGGTTTTTTTGGTGGTTAAACCCAGTAAGATTTATTTCATATAAGATACTATACCCCAAAAAGAGGATATAATCTTACTCTATAATGGGTACCATTGTATCCCCAAATAAGATACTACTCATATGGACCCCCCTGACAGGACAGTAGTGCAGGTCACTTGTTGAGGCTCCATGTCAGTTTAGGGGGAGCCACCCCTGAGAGCTAAATCGCATAAGTCACTCTATGCCCCCACTATGTGGACTATAGTCTAAACTCCTAGGATCCCCCTGAATAAACTGTATAATAATTCCCTATATAACTCCCGCTAAGGAGTTTAGACTCTAGCTCATGTAGTCCTTACACAGACCGTATTTCAGCTTTGTGTGGGGGAAGGTGGGTTGATCCTCGAACCTTCAGGCCCCCGACGTGGCAACCACCAGCAACTACCCCCTCGTCATGTGAGCTATGGTCTAAACTCCTTCAAAGGGGATATGTAGGGGATTATATGAGGGAATATTATACGGGGTTTTAAGGGGCATAATAGGAGTTTAGGCTAGATCTCATATGTTCCCGATGTAACTTCTCTACCTTTGATTCAATCTCTTGGCAAGCTCATTCTTTTCTGTTCCCTATTGTATATGCTAGTTTCCATGAATAGGGGGACCCCAATATCGACCCCTGCACAAAAATAATCCTTATTATGGGGACCGTCAGGGAGAGAGAGCCCCGAAATTTTGAAAAAACAAAACCGCTGATCTCTGTACACTAGACCCTATAATCATATATTCCTATATAGCCCCGGTAGTTCCCCCTACGAAGCCGCTATGCTCTCTACCTTTGATTCTTTTGGGTGTTCCCATTGAAGTCCCTTGAAGGGATAGGACCTGCAGAAGAATCGGTTTAGGGTTTAGGGTTTAGGGTAAGAATACCGCCTCAAATCCCGTGGTGCTTGGTTTTGAGTGTTTAGGGTTTAGGGTCTACTTGGAGGGCCAGTGAGACTTAGTAAGTAGGTTACTATCCCCTATAACACACATAGGAACCCTGGTTATTCCTGTTATTAATAAGCTACTTACGTAGCCCCTCTGACCCTCCATGTAGGGCCTAGGGTTTACCGATGGAAAAGAACATGGGGATTGATTTTGCATTGCGTTTCAGGGCTCATGCCATGAGGTATACGTAGCTAGTAGGAAATGGGGGTACCAGCTCTACACTACGCAAGAGCCCGTTTGGAATGTGATGTTACAAGCATTTGTATGGAAACGAGACACAACTCCATAAGGCTTAAAACCGTAAACCCTGACGCCTAAAAACTTGCACCCTAAACCCAAAACCTCTAAAAAACCCAAACCCTAAATCCGAGACCTCTGAATCCCAAAGCCCCAAACCCTAAACCCTACCCTAAACCCTGAACCCTAGACCCCTTAACATGATGGCCTTTGTCAAGGAACTAGACCCAGCATGGTTGGGAGCCTGACGACCTGCTATCAGCTGTACCTTGAATACCTGAACCCCAAAAGTATGTAGAATAATGGAAAAGAAAATGGAAACTACCATATTATTTAGGGTTTAGGGCTAAAAAGGTAGAATAATGGCCTTTGGGGCTATATTTTGGTATTTAGGGCTATGATTTTACCTACTTTGGGGGGTTTAGGTATCCAATGTAGAGGGATTTGTACCCAATGTTTTTTTACGGCCGAGTCCTGTATTGAGAAATCTTACTGAAACCTAATAAAGGCAGCCTCTAAGATTGGCTTGCTAGGGTTCAGAGATTAAGGTTCAGGGAAAACGATCATGTCTGTGTGCAACCCTAAACCCTAAACCCAAAAACCACACCTGTAACCCTAACCAGCCCCCAGGTCTTTTTTCAAACCCTAAAACTGGGACCTGACTTTAGAATCTTATATGACTACAATCAGGTCCTGATCCTACGGGTTGGGGGCACTATAACACTCTAATATGATGGGCTTTGGGTTTAGGGTTTAGGGTGGTAATTACTGTTTTCACATGGGCGGACCAGGATTCTCCTCTGCGAGATCTACGGGCATGGGACGGATCTCAGTGGCCAACATGTGCTCCTGCCACACGGTTCAGGATTCGGGGTTTACATGTGCTTCAGAACTTGGCTCTGCCAGGGTTTTAGAACGGTTGCACTCGGAACCTAGGCCCCCATGGTCCCAAACCCTATCTATAGGAGAGCGTCCCAAGCCGTAATTCCACACCCCATTCATCCAGGATTCTGCACAGCTAATGAATGGCTTTTATGTTGGATGCCATCCCAAGTAATGTATGGCCGGCATTGGACAATTTGTACCCAATTCTGATGAAGTATCAAATGGCAAGCAAAATCAAGATTAAAATGGAGATTGGGTGATGCAAGTGAAAACGCTGCTAGAACCTTGGGAAGGCATTCTGCTCCGCTTCTCTGAGTTACATTAGGGCAAGGTGATACTTTAAAACCTGAAAGATAGTACCTAGGAAGAACATCCAACAGGAGATGTAGGTATCCAGGGTATGGGAACTTGAAACCCTGCGAGCTGCAGGGAGATCACTTTAGGGTTTGGGATTTTAGGGTTTTAGGGTTTAGGGTTCCAATCCTAAACCTTTAGGGTGTCACAGAGTGGAGGACCGACATCCTGCATCATCCTGAGTTGTTTTTTTACTCGCTGCGTACTAAAATTCAACAGGCGCACAACATCCCTCCCCAGTTTGGAGTTTAGGTTCAGGGCTTAGGGAAAAAATATTTCTCGTCAGAAAACCTTGAGTATATACATATATGTACACATATATGCGAGCATGTTGATTATTCGGTGTGGGAGGTTAATAACGTGGATAAAAGGGCTATCATGCTGGTAGTGTCTGGAAGTATGCTTACTACATCCCCCTGCCACTGGAAGTACCCGCCTCAAAAAAACAAGGTCGATCACCAAATAGGTATGTCTCAGAAGTTGAAAGCACGGCAGTGTTTGCAAGGTCCTGTTGGGGTTCCATGTTAATCTGGAGGAGTGTGCAGGCAGTTTGGGATTTTCAGGGCATTCGAGGGACGACATGTGCCTGAAATTCGCCACCCCAGTACACGATTTAGGGTCTAGGGAGTCTAGGGGTGAGAAATTTAGGGTACGGGACTCTGGTCTTGCTACTTGCGGTCAAGTCGTCCCGGGACGCACGTAGGCATGAACACGGACACTCGGTTAACCCAGCCCTGCAACCCCAGCTACCTACAACTTTACCAAGTAAACTGTAACCTGGGGCTACAGTTACAAGTAAGGCCAACTACAACTATAACCTGCCAATAACTTCATTTTCCTTTTTGCAAACAACTGGGTACTTACGAATGCTATGCCAGATAAAGCTGAAGCGTAATGATGAACTCAGCAACCTTAGTCGGATCATTTCATGGTACCCAGGCCAAGCATTTCAGGTCACAGAACGGTCTACTTTAAATTCACCGAAGACGGTTTTGAACATGTGCCTTCTGCGCAGGAGCGCTACGACCCCTGTGCAAACTTGGGTTACCCTCAGCTCCAAAAGGTGATTGGGCTGCTAGAGTTACGATGACAAATTCTCCACTATAATGTTTTTCCAAGGACCAAGAAGCTCTATTTGTAGCAAAATACATGCTTTCTTGATTCCTCCACTAGCATAATTCCAGTCAACTACATCGCACCGCTTGCTGCATGGTTGAGGCACCAGGGCTTTTGCACCCTCACCCCATACAGCACAACCGGGTGTAGGCTTTGAGGGTTAAGGTCCAAAACCACCATCTTAGACCGCTTTACGCCTGAGTCCGTTCGGTCGTGCGTCCGCGGGCAAGTTCGTACTCCTCAGCAAGAGGAACTTTTGGTTCTGTGGGCTTGGGCTTCACCACCGTCTGACAACAGCTTCCAGAAGAAACGCTATAAGGAGTTCCCTCAGTAAGCCCCTCTCAAACCCCCACTCCCTGTAGGCCTTAAAAGAAGTTTTCACCATAATATATACTAGTACTTGTACTGGAGGTACTCGCCTTGTTATGATTTTCTCATCAGGGAGATGTGGATTGTTGTTGGAGGACATCACACTTATACAGCTCCCTGTGCAGATTGTTTCTGCAACCCTACTCTTCGGCAGCGCGCAAGGAAGTGTCTCCTTGAAGTTTCATGGGTACTTAGACCTTAACCCTAAACCCTAAACCCTTATGAATCGCTAGAGCCGCCTTGGGCCCCATAATGCGCCTTACTACCCATACTACCCGCGCTACACAGCTCGAGGCAGTAAAGGTAGTATGGGTAGTATCACGGGTTTTGAGGCAGTGCGGGGTAGTATGGGTAGTTGGGCGGGTTTTGAGGCAGCCGGGTAGTACGGGTGCTACGGCTATTAGGGCGGGTTTTGGGGTAGTTGGGGTAGGTAGGAAGGGGTGTGGGGGTTGCTCACAGGGGGCAATCTTGCTTCTGAAGGAGGCTATAGTATCCCTCCGCAAATACCACTCACCAGACTTTGCTGTCGCTGTTACTTTTGCTTGAGCTGGGTACTACATACTCTTGATACTAAATGACCAAATGAGTTCCCCACGTTTACGTGTTTAGAACACCAACAGGTTCCTTGTAGTATGGAAATTTTGCACCCCCCTACAAGTGCCTACCCAGTATGAACCTGACATTCCCCTGCATCCGTCCTAAAGCCTGAACACAGTACAACCCCAGTTTCCATGTCGTTGTCCCTTTCTTGTCCAGTTGACTCTCCGTCATTCTGTATTCTACCCTAAACTCCAACACTCTAAGCTCCAAAAAGCTAACAACCCTCAACCCAGAACCCTTATAATACCTTATCCCCACAACTCTAACCCAAAAAGCCTGAATCCTAAAAACCCTACAACCCTTAACCCTAGTCTAGGGTACTAGACCCCAAAATCCCTATAAGCTCGCCACATGCATGCAGGCAAAGCGCCATCAGTGCCTCACTCAGGAGCGGGTGAGACGCACAATCGAAGTCCAGCTCTGAAATTGCCCAAAGCACCTCAGTTTAGGGTTTAGGGTTCGGGATTATGGGGTGTAAGGTTTAGGGTTTAGGGTTTAGGGTGTAGGATTAGGAGGCTCAGGGTTGGGTTTAGGATTATTGGGCTTAGGGTGTAGGATTTTAGGATTATGGGATGTGGGGTCTAGGGAATGGTGATCCCGCCTTATGTTTGATTTAACCCCCCCCATCCTTTCATATCAACATTCCTTCCCCAAATAGTACAGAATAACACCATGCTGGGGGGATTGGAGCTTTTAATACTTAGGGAAGGGGTTTCGTGCTTATCGAATTGGGCTTGGAGGTGTTTATGGTTAGAAGCATAGGGTTTGAGGGGTTTAGGTTAGGTTATAGGGGGCTGGCATTTAGGGGTTTAGGGTTACGGGCTGGAGTCCACGGATGTATATATGGAGGGAAGAAGGACTTATGATCTCCCCACAATGTAACTACTCACTTGACCCACCCGGCCCTCCAAGTAGGGATTGCGCTGCGACCTAGCCCAAACTGCAAAAGAACACGAACCTACCCAAAAGAATCCTTCCAAAGAGTGCTGTCCCTTTTTGGAAAGCCTGTAGGTTCCATGTGAAGGGTTTGGGGGTTTAGGTCTAGGGTTTAGGGTTTGGAGGTGTGGTTCAAGATTGTCCAAATCTCCCAAGGAAATCGAGAATTACCTTTTGCTTGTGAGGCGAAATGGGATAGGAATATGCTAGGGTATAGAAATATGCACCTCGAACTTAGGCAAAACAAAGGCACAAAACCGCTAAAGATAGTCAAATCAAACTTCTTCTGCATGCTTTGGGAGCCTAGGTATTAACTAGGGTGAGAAAATCGGGTCTCAAGGTTTTTAGTTTGGGGGGCGGGGTGCCCCGCCTAAACCCTAAACCCTAGAGTGGAGATTGATAAGCTTGCAGGATGCAGGGCCTCAGAACACAGCAGGACCCTGTTTTGCAAGGCAGGTCTCTTTTCTACGTCGCACTCAGGACCCCTACAGACTAAGGGTTAACCCTTTAGGTACCTATAATAGGAGAAAAATGGCAGCCCAAACGGTTAAAGGTCTAGGGTCCAAGCTAAGTCCCAAGGAGTTTGCCACAGAATGTGAATCACATAATGGGAAGACTCAATATAACCCATATATAACCCTAAACCCAATTATCCCAATATAGCCCCAATATAACCCATTATAGTAGTTTCCATTTTCTTTTCCATTATCCCATTATCCCAATACAAGATTTTACAACATGGGCCACTCGTTGACAATTACCGATGCGGAAGGGATCTTTGCGAGGGTCATAGGTCTCATGGGGATTTATGACATGTCTCAATTATGGGTATGCTTCTGTGGGTTGTGTGGCGAGAAGGTTGCCTGGACTCAGGCTTTGTCCAAACTGCGGGAACCCTACGACACACTGCGAATACATGCACCACCATGTGTTGAATAGGCATTGCAGTCCTTGGCATCCCACAGACAGGCATGCGATTGAAATCTGTGCAACGAGGCCTACCTACTTGGAGGCCCATGGGACTTAGTAACTACTTATAAGTGGGACTATAACCCTACTTATAATTGGGGTAACTCCCATAAGCCCATTTAGGGAAGTTATAAGTAGGGTTATAAGTCCAGTTATAAGTAGTTATTAATGCCCATGGGCCTCCAAGTAGGGTAGCTCGATACCAAGCAACAGGGTACAAAGCTCTTGTTTCAACACGCGGCGGCTACGAAAAGACTAAGCAGCAAACGCTGAGCCCGAAGCCTTAACTACTGACTTGATAACCCTGCACGAAACCCTTAAACCCAGTTTCCAGGTGATTTCGATGTTTTTCCCACCTAGTTGTCCATCATTGGGGCATAATGTCCCTAAACCCTAAACAAGCCCTATAATCCCCAGTGAGAGAGAGAGCCTCTCAGCTGGTCAATTCATCAAGCGCTTGGGGTTTGAGGTATCTGCTCCCTAAACCTTAAACCCTAAACCCTGCGTGCAGCTGCGACGCAATGTCCCGCGATTTCGCATCGTAGGTGCTGAACCCAGGTTCCACCTAACTACTGATTGACTTGGGTGGGCCCCGCCCCTATAATAGCGGTATAATAGGAATATAATAGGGCCCGAATATAATCCGTATTATCCTCTAGAGTCACTACTACGGGGTGGGGGGTCCACCTAAGGTATCACTGGGACTGGGGTGAGAGGTTAGTTGGGATCCAAACGTTGGTAGAGTCAGTGCCCCGGTCAAAAAGCAAAACTATCAGTTAAGGTTCAGAGTTTATAGTCCCCCTTGCGTAAGTAGAATATATGGGGTATATGGGGATCTTATTATAATATACCCACAGCCATATTCTATCCCTAAACCCTAAACCCTGTAGTATACCTAAACCCATACTCTATCTACTTAAGGGGGACTATAGGCTTTGAGCCTTCGGATGTACTTGCAATGCTGCGCCTCCATGTGCCTTGCTTGGAACTATTCTATTATTTGCTTAAGAACCCCTAAGAAAATGACACACAATCCCTATACTACCCTCACAAGGAAGAATATCTTCATTTTTTGGGGGTGGTGGTTCTTAAGAGAATAGTAAGATTCATTGCAAATAAAATGCCGTACATGTCCAGGAATCCTCTGTGCCGCCAAAAGCAGCACACAGGTCAAGAGCTTCCAGACCCTGAGCCCCAAACCTTACAGGTTTAGGGTGTAGGGTTTTGGGTTTTGGGTTTAGGATTATTACATACTGAACCCTAAGACGCCCCTCAAAATCTAAGGTCTTTGTGGCGAGTACGATGTGGTTTACAGTATGGCGGGTGGACATTAAAGACTTGCAGCGCAAGCACATGATGTCAACAAACCATTCTCTTCTCCTGCCCTACACTAACATGCAAGCCCAAAGAGGCTCCCTTGACAAGGAAAGAGGTCTACAAAGAACAGAATATGAGGCAGGCCGGCAGTTTGAGGAGATTGTTCCTCACTTCTTCTTGAAGCCCTTTGTTAAAACGAGTCGCCCGCAATCCCTAAATTCAAGGATTTTTCAGGGTTTCCATTTTCTTTTCCATTATCCCAATATAACCCCATATAACCCATTATAGTAGCTTCCATTTTCTTTTCCATTATCCCTATAGAATACCAATATACTAGGGTAGCTCCCCCGTTCGGGTGTACCCATCCGTTCAAGGAGCCGTCTCAGGAAGCCCAGTAGCCTACATGAGCCATCTGAGTAGTATTTTATTTGGGGATACTATGGTACCCATTATAGAGTAAGATTACATCCTCCTTTTGGGGTATAGTAATTTATATAAGGAATATAATCTGAGGGGGCTATGTAAGGTCTAGGGTCTAAACTCCTTAAAGGGGATTATATAAGGATCTATATAGGGGAGCCGAGGAGTTTTGAATTATAGCTCACACGGGTTCATACAACAAGGGCTATGTCTAGGCCATACCGGGAAATCATTTTAGGGGTTAAGGGCTTCGGGGTACGGCCTTGGAGGTAAAACCCCGGCGGCCTGACCCTTGACACCCTAAAAATTAGGAAGCAGAGACATGAGCTACAGTCCATACTATAGGGCTTAGGGTTTAAGCTCTAGGGTTTAGGGGCTTAGGGTCCTAGTAGTGCTGCAGCCAATATGTCCTTGGACATGGGGTCCTTCTTAGGGTCTATATCAAGCACTATACTAAACTACAATGTCCACCCTTAAGGGCCCCTTCATAAAACTAACGTTGACACTAGCTCATATGACCCCTAAACCTTTCCACTTTTCTATGTTGGGTCAATCCCCACCCAGTAATAGGTACCACAAAGGACTTGTGGTGTAGGTATATTGAAGCCCTACTAACTCCCTCTTCAAGGGCTATTACTGTAGGCAGGACTGACCTGACTTCTATGCGAGCTAAAGTCAAGACTCCGAGTATCCCCCAGAATAGCCCCTATAACACTCCCCTATGTAACCCCCCTTTGAGGAGCTTATACCCCAAACCATTACATCCTAAACCCGATATAGCCCTCCCTTTAAGGGGCTTAGTCTATAGTACATGGTGGTCTCTCCTTTCAAGACCCTTTTGTTTGTACTCGAACTGTTGGACGCCTGAACCCTACACCCTACTATTCATCCCTCTAAGGCCTGAACCCTAAACCCTCAAGGTTTAGGGTATTCATCCCTACAGCCTCAAGCACCAAACTCACTAAGCCCAAATCCTGGAAGGTTTGATAAACCTGAACTGACCCCATGCTCTGAATCCTAAATCCCAGGCCCTGAGCCCTACATAAAAACCTAAACCCAAAATCCCAGATCCTCAACCCTAGGTCCTGAACCCAAAACCCAAAACCCCAAAACCCTAAACTCCCAAACCCCAAAATCTACACTCCCTAACCCCAAGCCCATACATCCTTAACCCTCAAACCCTCAACCCTAAACTCCCAAACCCATACACCATTAACCCCCAAAACCTCAACCCTAAACTCCCAAACCCCAAGCCCTAAACTCCCAAACCCATACACCCTGAACCCCCTAAACCCCTAAACCCCTAAAGTCCCGAACCCTTTGGGCCTTTTGGGCCAGGCCATGCACTAGCATCTCGTCGCCTACTTGGAGGCCCATGGGACTTAGTAACTACTTAGGTCCCCTTAAACGGGGCTATAGGGATATATAAGGTCTAGGGTTTAGGGTTTAGGGTTCATGAGACTTAGTAACTACTTATAACTGGGATTATAACCCTACTTATAATTGAGGGTAACCCCTATAAGCCCATTTAGGGAAATTATAAGTAGGGTTATAAGTCCAGTTCTAAGTAGTTACTAAATCCCATTGGCCTCCAAGTACTTCCCGCCATCTACTCCCCTCCCCCTTAGAATCAGGTTTAAGGGGTTAGGGTTTAGGGTTGAGGGTTTTAGGGCTTAGGGGAGCTGTTTTTTCACCATGGGTGTCTTTAGGAATTATATGAGGGCTCTATTGGAGCTATACCGGGGTTACAGCACGTAGGGCTTATATACATGACGTCATGTGTAGGGTTTACTCTTTGATCCGTTTTGGGTTCAGGGTGCTTTAACTTTTTCCCAATTTGTGTTCACCTGGGCCTTGGGGTTTAGGGGTGATGGTTCAGGGTTGAGGGTTCATATCACAACCCCCCGCTCCTCTAGCAAATAGCATTCCCAATGTAGTGTCAATGTGAGCCAGGGTCTAAACTCCTAGTATCCCCCCTTAAAAGCCCCTATAACCGCCTTTAAGGAGTTTAGACTAGAGCTCATATGTACTTTGTGGATTTCCCTATTACTAGGGAAGGGGGCTTTTATGTTCTATGAATAGAAGACGGAGATTACTTACCTGTGCTTTAAGCGGGGGTGGGGCAGTGAAGAAAAAAAAGCATTCCCTCCCCCTCCCCACGTTTAGCTCCAGTAGCTGTAAGCCCGGGCGTGTTGGCTGGCTTTATCGAGCTTTGACCCTAAGCCCTAAACCCCAAACCCTTAACCCTAACCCCAGGGTTGGGTTTTGAAGGTTGGGGGCTGAACCCTAAACCCTAAACCCTAGGGGGGGGGGTCCGGGTTAGGTTCTTTCCTCATGCTGGGCTGTGCATGGAGGCCTGGATTCCTGTTGTAAGCGGCTCTAACCCTTCATACCCCTTTGTACTAACGGTGTGTTTAAGCTTAAGGGTGTTTAGGGGTTACCCCTTTTGCCAACGCCTCCATTTCCAACTTAGCAGGAGTGGGAAGCAGGAGGGAAGTGCGTCGGCTTTGACAGTGGCCCCGAAAGAGCCCTATGAACACAACAGTGCTCTCAAAATGAAGGCTAAGCGGGGTTGTACAACAGGTTGGGTAACGGTATGGGGTAGGGTTTAGAGGGGAAGGTTTCGAAACTTGCTGTTGGACGTTGGGGGCTGACGAAGCGCTGAAAACAGCGTCACGCATTGGCCTTGGCCAATGAGTCCTCCAGACGCAAAAATTTGTCAACTGGGGTCCAGAACGCCAAATCTTAAGTCCGAAAGCCTTCCAAACTCCAAATCCTGAACCCTGAAGAACCTAAACCCTCCATCTACCCTCTTTATACACCAAATTAGGGATCATGTATCCCAATTGAAGGGCACAAGGAGGAAACTGAAACTTAAACCTTTTAAAGCCTCTGGCTTGAGTTTTTCTAGATAAGGGGGGTTCCTAACAATTATAGGCATACTTTTAATGGGGTTACAGGATCCATATAGGGTTATGTAGGGTTACATAGGCTTATATAGGGTTTGGGGTTGGGGCCTGAGGTTTTCTATTGTTCGTTCGTGTATCGGATTTTTCTCTACATCATCCCGAAGCAGCCCTCACAAGTAAGTGCATGTCTTACTGTCTGCGCCAACAGAAGATGAATCCGGTCTGCATGGGGGGGCGTACATGTACTACAATTGTATATAACTTATAAATATACGAAGATAACATGGCTTCCTGTTCAACATGAAGTTCAAATTTTCTTTTCCCCAAAAGTTGAACACCATTGCTCGCAGTACGAACCACTCATAGCATGCAGATA
Organism: Symbiodinium pilosum; assembly: GCA_905231905.1. NCBI lineage: Eukaryota > Dinophyceae > Suessiales > Symbiodiniaceae > Symbiodinium > Symbiodinium pilosum. Next base: position 56,062 of record CAJNIZ010006491.1, read on the forward strand.
GACGAGTTCTCAGGAAACGCAGGGCGTGCATCATCTTAGCAGCACAGGTACTAGTCCTGAAAACCGCAAGTTCTGCAAGAAAAGTACCTGAACCCGCAGACCCTAAGCCCTTCACACCCAACCCTTAAGCCCTACAAGCCCCAAAAGTTTTGGGGTGTAACTTACTGTCCCCACCCGGCCAGAAACAGGCCATAACAAACTTTAGATCAAAGTATCTTTCAGCTTCTGACGGCGATTATAGACAGCATACCATAGATTTCATCTGACTGTGGCTCGGGTCTCCTGCTCACAAAACTGAGCTGCACATGGTCTTGGTGGTACATGGGGACGAGGTAATCCTATCTAAGTCTTTCCAACTCCGACCCCTAGAGCTTACCTAGAATTCTCCTCGTGACGGACATCAAAAACTAGCTACTCTTACTGAACAACTCCGGGAGCCCATCCTTGAAGGTCGCTGCTTAGAGACTGCTGGTGGAGCAACGTGCTGGAATTTTCGACGATACCAACGTCCATGTCACCATTTGCAACCTGCCTCAGGGCCTTGCGCAAACAGATCGACCTGGGGTCATGCCACTGCCGCCTTCGCGAGTTTCGCAGTGTAAACGGCTGACAAGGTGGCCCGGCCGTATAGAATCGACTGTCCGCGCCAGTGTCGAAACTAGCCAGGTCTTTCTGCTCCAAGTTCCAGGCTGTGACAGGTGAGCAGCATAAACAATCTGCGGGGTAAAATATTTGAACACTATGATGCCCAAAGCCCAGCGTGTAGCCATCCACATTCCTTCAGGGACCAAGTACGCAAATCTCAGCAGTTGCCGGACGCCATTCAGACGATGCAATTTTGGGGACTTAGAACCCGAATTTTGAAGAGATCCTAAGATCTTTTGGATTCACAAGTTGCTTGTGCGGAAATGGTCGCGTGTGGGTCGCAAACCTCTGTGGCCGTCAGGGGCTTTCTCTTAATCGGGCTGTGGAGGGGATGCTAGAAGTATATAAACTTCAAAAAAATAAACACCTAATCAAACAAAACATCAAATACATATATCATTTACATATACACATGGCGACCACAAAGCAGATTACAGCCTCAAGTGGATACTTCTCGTGGTTAAAAATCCCCGGACAAGGAACCGCCAAGCAGCACTGTCCCTCTAATTCGCGAAGGTATCGGTACCCTAAACCCTAAACCCTAAACCCTTAAACCGTAATGTATCATGTCACGAAAATACTATATCTGAGTCCGGGGCGGTATCCGAAATGAGCCAAAGCAGCCAGAAGCCTGAAGAAAGGGGTTTTAGGAATTGCAGGCTTAGGATTTAGGGTACGGTTTAGAGCTTTGGGACCAGCGATACAGGCTTAGGATTGCGGGGAGACACATGACGAAACACTGGTCTTCTTTACAAATGAAACTACAAGTGACGTTCAATATATCCTGGCTGGAAAATGAGCTTTTTAACCCCTTACCCAATTAGGATTCAAGGCCGTTTTAGTGAACGGAAAACCTAAGCCCAACACCCTTAACTGAGATCTAATGCAGATACAACAGCATATCCCAGCATGGCCCTTTACTCCCAACTGGTGCTTCCTGAAAATCCCGAAACCCCAAATCCTTACTTGGAGGTTCATTTGGACTTAGTAAGGAGTGTGATTCGTGGGACTTAGTAAGTAGGTGACTGAGGGGGATAACTATGGTTACTATATTTGTTTTTGGGGCTACTTACTAGGTCCCCCTAACCCTCCAAGCAAGGACCAGATAATCCCACGGCCTAACTTCACATTATGCCCCTTAATAAGCCCGGCCCTGACGGGTGCAGGTGCAACGTGGCCCCACTCGATACCAACAGACAAGCTTCTTCCCACAACACGATAGCACCTCGTATGCAGCTCAAGATGAATCAACCGAACACAAGGAAACTAAGCCATATTTCAGAGACCTGCAACACTCCACTAAAAAACAGCCCCAAACCCCAAACCCTAAACCCTAAGCAGCTTTTATGAAACTGTAGCCTCCAAACCTTAAAGCGTACAAAGAGCTGGCACAGATCCAGGTGGTTGAACTCGGCTCGTTGCCCCAGCAGCTGTTGAGCCTGGTGAGACCTTAACACAACAACACAGGGGTTTAGGGTTTATGGTTACTGGTTTAGTTCGGGATTCAGGGTTTAGTATTAAAGGTTTAGATTCTGTGGTTTAGGGCCCTTAAAGGACGCCAGTATAAAGGCTCGGAACTGTGGGCCCCTCACCGAGGATAGTAAGACATACTTAATGCCTATAATGCCTTATGGGGTTAGGGATGTAGGATTCATGTATGAGGGCTGCAGGCTCGCCCAAATTAGGAAGAGTTTAGGTGTAAGGAATTACAAAGGCATCCTGGTGGGTCCATGTCATTTTGGGTGACTGCTGCCCAGCCCTTATCTCAATTTATGTAACCTACACATCCTGGGACCTTCTCCAATGGGTTTAAAGCTCTGAGGCCCTAAACCCTAACTAAGCAAACCCTAAACCGTAAGGGTCGAGGATTCCTCAAGAAAATGTGGACACCGAGGGAAGCTATAGAGGTTCCTCTTAAGCATGGCTTGGTGCTGCCTCCCCCGAGTAGCAGTCGAGTAGAGGGATACTTATCGCCTGCATCCTCCGACTAGCAGCATCATCAACACCTGCATCGGTGCCATCATCATCATCATCATCATCATCAAGATCATGTCATTATCGCTCGTACTGCTGTTTCTCGCCTCAAGGTCATCACATCCTCGCCGAGTCAATCATCGCCCATACAACAGACAGCTGTGTTAGTCGTCGATCTCATTTAGCTGCTGCAGCTGCATGGAGACTCAGGCCAGCTGGCTAGTAGGTACCTAAACCCCAAAAGTAGAATAATGGCCTTTTGGGTTGTATTTGGGGGTTTTGGGGCATTATTTCACCTACTTTTGGGGTTTTGGTACCCAATACGTCAACCATTTTTCAGATTCATGGCCCACAGGTCGCAGCTTACGGTCGCAGGACAACCCTGCCACGCGACTAGTTACACATACAAGGTCTCTCTGACACTTCCGAGTACTATCCGGAGGTTCATAAGAAATTGTGTATGTAAGGAAGTCATGACCTAAGTCAAGCTACATGGACTCATCCAACTAAATTTCGTGCAGCGCCCTG